>JAPPVO010000016.1:182865830-182904410 GCA_030407325.1 Camellia japonica
GGCAATCCCGGTTGACAAAACTCCTTTCAGTTGTACTTGCTTTTGCACTTTTTATTTCAGTGAGGCTATGAGTTTTTAGATGCGAATCCAACCCGAATTATGCCTTGCAGAGAAGTTTGTGATGTTAATACTTTCGAGATTGCCACTTCGCTGATTATGACGGGGATCGAGCTGCCCGGTCAGCTCGTGGGGGTCTAGGGGGCAGCGCCCCTTGGCGGGTCCGGGGCAGCGCCCCCGAAGCAAAATGCAAAATTGCATTCGAAGTTGCATGTCCGCCCTTGCTCGCTCGAGTGAAGGAGTTCTTGCTCGAGCGAAGGCTGCGTCTGGCAAAAAACCTAAGAATGATGAATGTACGCTCGAGCAAAGGTTATGTGGCTCAAGCGAAGCCACTTATGGAAAACACGCGTTTTTGGTTCCTCGCTTCGCAGTCCCAAATTTCTATAAGTACGTGTTTCTATCAGATTTTAGGATTACTGCTCCAGATCTTCTTTTTGGATATTAAGGTTTATATCTGGGGATATTTTGCTAGTTTTCTTTAATGTTTAATTGAGTATTCAACTCATGGGTTAAGAAGAATACATCAAAGGTTCGTTTGTTCATTCTATACAAAAGAGAGAGTTGTTCTTCGGTGGATTCTGAAGAATTTGAGCCTGAAGCTTTGGTGGATTCTGGAGTGGCTCATGGTCAAGACAATTTCGAGGTGAAGACGGGGTTGGAAGAGACACATAGGGGTTGGTTCAATTTGAGCGTGGATTTGCTAGGTAATTGAGAGTATACCTGTGTAATTCCTTTATGTCTTTTTAGTGGATTGTTTTGTGGCTTTTGCCCATGGTTTTTTTATCACAATTGGAGGTGTCCAATTGTGGTTTTTCCACGTAAAATCGTTATGTCGATTTGTCTTGATTGTTTGATTGGGATTGTTGTTTACTGCTTAAAATCGATACATAATCACAAATCAATATCTAGGGGATTTCTAGATTTTTCAACATTGACGATGTGAACATTCACATTGACAATATAAATATTCACATTGTCATATTAATATTCACATTGACGATATGAACAATCACATCGACGGTGTGAACATTTAAATCACAGAACATTCGCACTATAAATGTGAATATTATTAGGGGTATTTTGGTAACTATGTCACCCATATGACTTATTGGAATATAAGAAAATAATGTAGACTAAATGGAACATAAGTGGGTGAAAATGGATTTATGAAAAAGTGCCCCTTAATTTTGGAGACTCTAAAATTGATTTTAATTTCTAAGAAAATAGCAATTTATTTCTTATTTTATGGATATGATTTGCATTTAAATTTGAATTATTCCACAAAATTTTAAAAAAATATTTTCGCGAGCCCCACACTTTTGGGTTGACCCAAATCATGATCAAAATATGATCAAAATAACTCGAATTGCCACAGAATATGAATCACTGCCTAAATTGAAATATGAGTCACTGCCTAAATTGGAATCCCAAATCTATGTGATTACATCATTGCCCCAAATAACTCGGATTGCCACAGAATCAAATCACTGCCATGTCAGACTCCCCAATTTTTGGGAATGAAATCACTGTCTTTCTGATTGTTGATCCCTAGAATCAAATAAAATCATTTTCAAAATATCACATAAGCACATAATTTGCATTCATGCCTATTGGGGGGGTAGGGTTGCCCTGTCCTAATTTAGAAATGAGATCTAGGATTCACTAAATCATTCAAAGAGGCAATAATACAATCCTAGAAAAAATGTATCTTGCCCTAGTTTGGAATGTGCTAATGCTCTCTATATGGAAAAGGTAAGTTTGGTCACAAAAGGGTATATCAGTTATTACTATCAATATACCTCTTATTCCACAAGGGAATGATCAAACAATACTAATAGCATAATCTGACGCTTGCCTTATTGACATAATATAACCCACGAATAGTGTCCGGGATATTATGCAACAAACCTGAGAATAGATGAATGGACCCAGTCAATTTTGTTTAACACTTGCCATCGGATCTCGAAGTCATCATCGTCACACATTAGGTGATGGTTGCCCAACCAAGGTAATTTTGAGGAATTTTAATGATTCCTACCAGACTGATCAATCTAAACAATTGTATTTTCATTATTTATTGTTTTCCGAAATGTGCCCCAATTTATTTTCAAAAGTGCATGATCAAATTTCAACATGTATTTTTTCTCAAAATCCTTTTTCAAAATAAAGTCCCTTTTTTTATTTAAATTTTCAAAATTTTCCTTTCCTCTTTTTTCAAAAGTTTTGAGGAGTTCGGATTTTATTCCGAAGAATCAATTAAACAATCATCCTTTAGCCAAATATCTTATAGAGGAATCAAAATTTTATTCAAAATGAGAGACTTGGTCATCACTTCCTTTTCTAACATTTCTTCATAAAATTAAGGATCGCTCAAAGTTAATGGCCCAAAGATTTTTCCGTGATGAAAAGAACTTTGTAACGCCCTCAAAAATAACCCATTAGACATATAACAATGACTAGCATTATTAAAAGAAAACATTGTATTATCTCAGTCGTCAGAGTATTACGAAATGAAAACATTACATGTAACATCATAATAAATGCCCTACAGGCTTACATCTTGTCAAGCAAACACTTGGACACAAAAATATGAGTTCTAACTCAAATACAAATAAAGCCCTAGGCTTGAATGTTTACATGTAATTCAAATAAAAACAGAAAAAATAATCTAATCTTCAAATCCAAGTCCTTCCAAGCTAAGTCCTTGGAGGTAGCTTATCACCTGAACCTGAAAATGATGTTCCCATAAAGGGTGAGCCACAGCCCAATAGAAAAAATACTAAACCAAATATAAGCATTAAATAAAGTTCTAGCATTTAATAGATGGTTAACCATGTTAATCAATTATATCAACATACAGTCTTAAGACACTAATGTCTATGACACTTATCAATTTCCATTATTATCAATATGGCTCAGAACCTGACCAAACTTACAACTGTGAACTATATAGCATATTCACATTACGTCCAATATCAACAACACAAATGAGACTCAGGCTCATATCAAAACACTTCATACTTCCAGATTGATACACATTTTAGTGCTGTATCAAATAAACACTTCAATATAAATAAGCACACATAATAGTGATGCTAATGGAGTCCATCCCCTATCTCCTCCCAAACAAAATACGGTTAAGAGGTCCATCCCCTATCTTCCCCTAACCGTGGAGTACATCCCCTATCTCCTCCCACACAATATGCATATGCAATGCTCAACCAATACATGTATAACGTATACATCTCACAATCAATACATATAATGTCTGTATTAATTCAACAGTCAACATTAATGACTTAACCAATGTGATTAGTTTCAGTTATCCCTAATCCACATGCAATGTCTACAACAATCATGACTATCCTCCACCGATAGCCCAAAACAGTTATCTCTAAACAGAAAATAACTAAATTAACAATTCAATAGGCATATGATTTAAATTAACCAACTACCCCATTTAATCAATAATTCCTCATATTTCGTGAATTCAACCATTATTCCCAATTTTCCTTAAATTAAACTTACAATACAATTTAATACAACAACTAGGGTTTTTCCCAAAATTGCCAAACTACCCCCAACATATTAAAATACCAAAACTTAGAACAAAACCTATACATTGGAGTAGGAAATCCCTACCTCAAGGAAATAGCCCAAAAAGAGAAGATGGAGATGAAGATCCAAACTCAAAGTGCTCAAAATCCAAACTTGTTCAGATTAAAACGAAGCCCTCGACTCACTCTATCTTTTTAATAAAGGATCTAGGTTAGGAACTCACTCTAAGTAGATCAAACCTAAGAGAGAAGGTGTGTAGGGAGAGAGAGAAAACGGTTTTAGGGATTTAGAAACAAGAGGGAGATGAAAAATGGTCCAGAAAGTCGGATCTCGCCCTTTTATAACAGTCGCCCCGCTCGAGCGTGGAAACCCCCGCTCGAGCGCCACTCACAGACTCCCGCTCGAGCGGCCAAACTCCCGCTCGAGCGGCGGATGCACACTCTCAGCATTTTCGCATACAGGCTCCCCACTCGAGCTCCCAACTCCCCGCTCGAGCGTCACTCACAACCTTCCACTCGAGCGGCCAATCCCCCGCTCGAGCGTCCAACACTACACAGGAAATACTGGATGGGTGATATTCCCGCTCGAGCGCCAAAACCCCCGCTCGAGCGGACAAGCAACAAAAGGGTCCCCGCTCGAGCGTCAAACTTCCCGCTCGAGCGGACAGGTCAAAATCTGGGCAACTAGTTTAGGCATCTAAACTCAACCGACCTGTCACAAACCTGCCCAACACATCCTATAACTCAAAAATAAGAAATTAAAGGACGATAACAACAATCTGATAACAACGGAGTCTACGGAACATAAATCCTGATACAACAATCAAAAGGAAAAGACCGGGGTCGCTATAAACTTTCCGTAATTTTCGAACTCAACTCAAATTTTATTTTCAAAAAATTTCCAAGGAATTTCAGATCTTATTCGAAGAAATCAGTCAAACGGTTACCTTACAGTCAAATGTCTTCCAAGGAAATTCAAAATTTTATTTCAAAGTCAAAGACTCGATCATTACCTCATTATCTAACACTTTTCCATAAAATCAAATTCCCTCTAAAGTCAAAAATCTAAAGAATTCTGTCTAATCAAAAATTTTTCATAATTTCTAAAATTCTACTCGGGTTTTCTTTCAAAATTCCTACCTCCCAAGGAGCTTTGGATTTTATTCCAAGTATCTAATCAAACAATTGTCTCCTTAGTCAAATATCTTTGTGAGGATTTGAAATTTTATTCAAAAATGAAGATTTGGTCACCACTTCCTTATCTACCGAATCTCATAAAAGTTGAAATTCCCCCTAACGTCAATGACTTAAAAGATTCTTATTCGATCAAACACCTCCCATAACCTCCAATCCTCTACTTAAGTTGGAAAGTTTTTTTTTAAAAAAGTTATTCTTTAATCACATATTTTCTTGGGGATTTAAATTTTAAAAAGCCAATCATTCTTTTTTTTTATTATTATTTTTTTATCGCTAAGGTAAATACCCAAATTCAAACTCAAATTCTTTAAAATTTGGAAACCACCCCTAAATTACTATTGATTACTCAAATCATGATCAAAATATGAATCACGGCTTAAATTGAACCCCCAAATCTTTGTAATTGGATCATTGCCCCAAATAACTCGGATTGCCATAGAATCAAATCACGGCCATATCAGACTCCCCAGATTTTGGGAATGAAATCACTGTCTTTCTGATTGTTGATCCCTGGAATAAAATCACATCATTTTCAAAATATCACATAAGCACATAATTTGCATTCATGCCTATTAGGGGATAGGGTTGCTCAGTCCTAATTTACAAATGAGATCTAGGATTCACTAAATCATTCAAAGAGGCAACAATACAATCCTAGAAAGGAGGGTATCCTACCCTAGTTTGGAAGGTGTTAATGTTGTCTATATGGAAAAGGTAAGTTTGGTCACAAAAGAGTACATCAGTTATTAATATCAATATACCTCTCATTCCAAAAGGGAATGATCAAACAGTACTAACAGCAAAATCTAACGCTTGCCTTTTTGAAATAACATAGCCCGCGAATAGTTTCCGAGATATTATGCAACCAAGCTAAGGATTGGTGAATAGATTCAGTCAATTTTGTTTAACAGTTACCATTGGATCTCGAAGTCGTCGTCATCACCCATTAGGTGATAGCTGCCCAACCAAGGGAATTTTGAGGAATTTTAATGATTCCTACCAGACTGATCAATCTAAATAATTGTCTTTTCATTATTTATTATTTCCCGAAATGTGCCCCAATTTATTTTCAAAAGTGCATGATCAAATTTCAACATGTATTTTTTTTTAAAATCCTTTTTCAAAATAAAGTCCCTTTTTTTTTATTTAAATTTTCAAAGTTTTCCTTTCCTTTTTTTTTCAAAAGTTTTGAGGAGTTCGGATTTTATTCCAAGGAATCAATCAAACAATCATGCTTTAGCCAAATATCTTATAGAGGAACCAAAATTTTATTTAAAATGAGAGACATTCACATCACTTCAATGTCTAACATTCCTCCATAAAATTAAGGTTCCCTCAAAGTCAGTGCCCCAAAGATTTTTACTTGATGAAAAGAACTTTCCATAATTTCCAAACTCTACTCAAATTTTATTTTCAAAAAATTTACAAAGAATTTCAAATCTTATTTGAACAAATTAATCAAATAGCTACCTTATAGTCAAATGTCTACTAAGAAAATTCAAAAATTTATTTCAAAGTGAAAGACTCGGTCATTACCTCCTTATCTAACACTTTTCCATAAAATTAAATTCCCCATAAAGTCAAAAACCTAAAGATTTCTGTCTAATCAAAAAATTTCATAATTTCAAAAATTCCACTCGGGTTTTCTTTCAAAATTCTTTTCCTCCCAAGGAGCTTTGGATTTTATTCCAAGTATCTAATAAAACAAATTGTCTCCTTAGTCAAATATCTTTTAGTGGATTTGGAATTTTATTCAAAATTTAAGATTTGGTCACCACTTCCTAATTTACCATTTTTCATAAAGTTAAAATTCCAACTAAAGTCAATGACTTAAAGATTCTTATTCAATCAAACACCATCCATAACCTCCAAGGCTCTACTTACGTTGGAAAGTTTCTTTATTTTAGAAGTTATTCTTTAATCACATGTTTTCTTGGGAATTTAAATTTTAAAAAGGCAACTCCGCCGCCCAAGCCCAAGTTAAGGAGAAGGGTTGTGTATTAGGTAGCCGATAACCAACACGGAAAAAAAGCCGCTTGGATCCCTTATGACAATGAATCCTACTTTGAATCGTTTAAATGCTAGGTCATTTCCCTCAAGTTACGCATTGCGCCTGCCTCCGGGTGTTTCGAAAAGTGAGCAAGGGGTGTCACATCAACGCCTGGGTGCGGTGAAAAATGGGCAAAGGTTCCCGCATTTTGCTGGACGAGTGAGGGTAAAGAAGCTAGTCCAAGACTATAGGTTTAGGGTAGCCACTTGGAATATAGGAACCTTAACTAGTAAGACGATGGAGTTGGTAAATGTTATGATTAGGAGGAGAGTTAGTATAGCTTACGTACAAGAAACTAGGTGGGCGGGTGAGAAAGCTAGGGAAATTGAGGAAATCGGTTTTAAACTGTATTATAGTGGTAAGGATAGATGCAGGAATAGGGTAGGAATCTTAATTGCCAAGGGTCTTGTGGAGAATGTAGTGGCGGTCATTAGGAAAGGGAATAGGATTACGTTAGTTAAACTAGTCATTTAAGGGAATATAATGAATGTTATTAGTGCATACGCCCCTCAAGTGGGATTAGATGATCAAACTAAGAGGGATTTTTAGGAGCAAATGGATGAGATCTTACAGGAGATACCCGTAAGAGAGAACCTGATTATAGGTGGCGATTTTAATGGCCATGTAGGCATAGATAAACTAGGCTATGAAAAGGTGCATGGTGGATACGGTTTTGGTGACAGAAATGAGGCTGGAGGGAGTATCTTAGATTTTGCGTTAGCTTCTGACCTGGTGGTGGCCAATACTATGTATAAGAAGAGGGAGGAGCATTTGATAACCTTTAAGAGTGGGTCAGTTAAGAGCCAAATAGATTACTTCTTAGTGAGAAAAGTGGACTGCCTAAAATGCAATGATTGTAAGGTGATTCTTAGAGAGAGCCTGACCTCTCAACATAGGATCTTGGTACTAGATTTATGTTTTAGAGGGCAATACCAAGCTAGGAAGGATGGTGGGCGTCGTAAGACGGGATGGTGGGACCTAAAAGGGGATAAATTAGAAATATTTAAGAATAGAATGGATAAGGAAGGTACTTGGCACTTGGAAGATGATGCTAACACTATGTGGAACTCAATGGCCATTTGTATGAGGAGAATCTTAAGGGAAGTGCTTGGGAGTCGAAAGGAACGGGACCCAGCTCTAGGAAAACTTGGTGGTGGAGGGAAGAAGTTCAAGCGGTAGTTAAGGCAAAAAAATAGTGCTTTAAAAAGTGGCAAAAGGATAGAACTAAGGAAAACCTTAAGAGCTATAGATTGACTAATAAAGAGGTCAAAAAAGTAGTGAGAGAGGCTAAGTTAAAATTTTATGATGACCTATACACTAGACTAGATAGTAAGGAGGGAGAGAAGAGGGTATACAAACTTGTTCAGATACGGGAGAGGAAAACAAGAGATTTTAATCAAGTTAAGTGCATCAAGAGTGAGGATTCTAAGGTATTGGTGAGGGATGAAGAGATTAAGGAAAGATGGACGAACTATATTGAAAAACTCTTAAATGAGGAACATGAAGGTACGGCAATAGGGGAAGAAATAGCCAGTAATACGATAAACCAAGACTATAGGTTCTATCGCAGGATTAGGAACTTTGAAGTAGAGATTGCACTTAAGAAGATGAAATCAAATAAGGCTTTAGAACCAGATGATATCCCTATTGAAGCTTGGAAGTGTTTGGGTAAAAAGGGGGTTGCTTGGTTGACTAGGTTGGTTAGCAAAATTTTGTTGACTAGGAACATACCAGATGAATGGAGGAAGAGTATTTCAGTGCCAATCTATAAGAATAAAGGAGATTTCCATAATTACAACAACTTTAGAGGAATTAAGCTAATGTGTCATATAATGAAAGTGTGGGAGAGGGTGATAGAACACCGATTGCGAGATATAACAGAGGTGTCAGAGAATCAATTTGGGTTTATGCCTAACAGGTCAACAATGGAAACGATCTATCTTTTGAGGAGAGTAACAGAAAAGTATAGAGAAAAGAAAAGAGACATTCATATGGTGTTTATCGACCTTGAGAAAGCATATGATAGAGTGCCCCGGGATATAATATGGTGGGTGTTAGCGAAGAAAGGGGTGACAAAAGGTTACATTGATGTGATTAAGGACATGTATGAAAGGGTGGTGACCAGTATTAGATCGCCTACTGAAGAGACAAATGAATTTCCTATCACTGTAGGGTTACACCAAGGATCTACCTTAAGTACTTATCTTTTTGCTTTAGTTATGGATGGGTTGACGAGAAATATCCAGGATGACGTGCCATGGTATATGCTTTTTGCAGGCGATATAGTGCTAGTGGATGAGACTAGAGAAAGAGTTAATATAGAGTTGGAGATTTGGAGAAAAGCTCTTGAATCTAAAGGATTTCGGATAAGCAAAACTAAGACCGAGTATATGGAGTGTCAATTTAGTAACAGTAACAATGAAAGTAGAGGTGAAGTGAAGATTGAGAACCAAGAACTGCCTAAGAGTGAATATTTTCGTTATTTAGGGTCGATTATCACAACAGCGGGGGAGATTGATGTGGATGTGCCCCATAGGATTAAGGCAGGATGATGTAAGTGGAGAAGTGTGTCTGGGGTACTGTGCGATAAACGAATACTCACTAGACTTAAAGGTAAGTTCTATAGAACGGCTATCAAACCAACGATGTCGTATGAGACGGAGTGTTGGGCAACAAAGAAACAACATGTAGATAAGATGAGTGTGGCTAAGATGAGAACACTAAGGTGGATGTGTGGCAAGACTAGACAAGACAGAATTAGGACTAAGTGTATTTGGGAATGGGTAGGAGTAACACCAATAGAAGATAAGTTGAGAGAGAATCGATTGAGATGGTTTGGTCATATTCAACGGAGACCAAAAGATGCAGTAGTGAAAAGATGCAATGCTATAACAGTAGATGGAAGTGTTAGGGGACGGGGTAGGCTTAGATTAACGTTGGTTAGCATTGTAAATAGAGATATGTATCTATTTAATTTGACTAACGAAATGGCCTCAGATAGGGCCGCGTGGATAAGAAGGATTCATGTAGCCGACCCCATTTGATGGGACATAAGGCTTGGTTTGGTTTGGTTATCACTAAGGTAAGAACCCAAATTCGAACTCAAATTCTTTACAATAGGGAAACCACCCCCCCTAATTTACTACTGATTACTCAAATCAAGATCAAAATATGAATCATGGCCTAAATTGAACCCCAAAATCTTTGTAATTGGAGCATTGCCCCAAATAACTCGGATTGCCACAGAATCAAATCACTGCAATATTAGACTCCCCAGATTTTGGGAATGAAATCACAGTTTTCTGATAGTTGACCCCTAAAATCAAATCATTTTCAAAATATTACATAAGCACATAATTTGCATTCATGCCTATTGGGGGTAGGGTTACCCTGTCCTAATTTAGAAATGAGATCTAGGATTCACTGAATCATTCAAAGAGGAAATAATACAATCCTAGAAAGGATGATATCCTGCCCTAGTTTGGAAGGTGCTAATGCTCACTATATCCAAAAGGTAAGTTTGGTCACAAAAGGGTACATCAATTATTACAATCAATATACCTCTCAATCCAAAAGGGAATTATCAAACAGTACTAATAGCATAATCTAATGCTTGCCTTATTGACATAACATAGCCCCGCGAATAGTGTCCAGGATATTATGCAACAAACCTGAGGATAGCTGAATGGACACAATCAATTTTGTTTAAAAGTTACCATTGGATCTCAAAGTCGTCATCATCACCCATTAGGTGACAGTTGCCCAACCAAGCGAATTATGAGGAATTTTAATGATTCCTACCAAAATGATCAATCTAAACAATTGTCTTTCCATTATTTATTGTTTCCCGCAATGTGCCCTAATTTATTTTCAAAAGTCCGTGATCAAATTTCAACTTCAATTTTTTTTTCAAAATAATGTGCCTTTTTTTATTTCAATTTTCAAAGTTTTCCTTTCCTCTTTTTTTTCAAATGTTTTGAGGAGTTCGGATTTTATTCCAAGGAATCAATCAAACAATCATCCTTTAGCCAAATATCTATAGAGGAACCAAATTGTTTTTCAAAATGAGAGACTTGGTCATCACTTCCTTGTCTAACATTACTCCATAAAATTAAGGATCCCTCAAAGTCAGTGGCCCAAGGATTTTTACTTAATGAAAAGAACTATCCATAATTTCCAAACTCTACTCAAATTTTATTTTAAAAATATTTCCAAGGAGTTGAAGATCTTATTCGAACAAATCAATCAAACAGTTACCATACAGTCAAATGTCCTCTAAAGAAATTCAAAATTTCATTTCAAAGTGAAGGACTCGGTCATTACCTCCACATCTAACACTTTTCCGTAAAATCAAATTCCCCATAAAGTCAAAAATCTAAAGATTTTTGTCTAATCAAAATCTTTTCGTAATTTAAAAAATTCTACTCAGGCTTTCTTTCAAAATTATTTCCTCCCAAGGAGCTTTGGATTTTATTCCAAATATCTAATCAAACAATTGTCTCCTTAGTCAATTATCTTTTGGGAGATTTGGAATTTTATTTAAAATTCAAGATTTGGTCACCACTTCCGTATCTACCATTTTTCATAAAAGTTGAAAATCCCCCAAAGTCAATGACTTAAAGATTCTTATTCAATCAAACACCTTCCATAACCTCCAAGGCTCTAATCAAGTTGGACAGTTTCATTTTTTTAGAAGTTATTCTTTAATCACATGTTTTCTTGGGGATTTAAATTTTTAAAAGGCAAAAAAAATTTTTTTTTTTTTTTTTTTTGGATCACTAAGGTAAGAACCCAAATTCATATTCAAATTCTTTAAAGTTAGGAAACAACCCCCTAATTTATTACTGATTACTCAAATCATTATCAAAATATGAATCATTGCCTAAATTGAACCACCAAATCTTTGTAATTGGATCATTGCCACAAATAACACGGATTGCAACATAATCAAATCACTGCAATATCAGACACCCCAAATTTTGGGAATCCAATCACTGTCTTTCTGATTGTAGATCTGTGGAATCAAATCAAATAAGTTTCAAAATATCACATAAGCACATAATTTGCATTCATGGCTATTAGGGGATAGGGTTGCCCTGTCCTAATTTAGAAATGAGATCCACGATTCACTAAATCATTCAAAGAGGCAATAATACAAACCTAGAAAATAGGGTATCCTGCCCCTAGTTTGGAAGGTGCTAATGCTCTCTATATGCAAATGGTAAGTTTGGTCCCAAAAAGGTACATCGGTTATTACTATCAATATACCACTCCTTCCACAAGGCAATTATCAAACAGTCCTAGTAGCATAACCCACGAATAGTGTCCGGGAAATTATGCAACAAACCTGAGAATAGGTGAACGAACCCAGTCAATTTTGTTCAACACTTGCCATCGGATCTCGAAGTCATCATCATCACCCATTAGGTGATGGTTGCCCAACCAAGGTAATTTTGAGGAATTTTAATGATTCCTACCAAACTGATCAATCTAAACAATTGTCTTTCCATTATTTATTGTTTCCGCAATGTGCCCCAATTTATTTTCAAAAGTGCGTGATCAAATCTCAACTTCAATTTTTTTTTTCAAAATAAAGTGCCTTTTTTTATTTAAATTCTCAAAGTTTTCCTTTCCTCTTTTTTTTCAAATGTTTTGAGGAGTTCGGATTTTATTCCAAGGAATCAATCAAACAATCATCCTCTAGCCAAATATCTTATAGAGGAACCAAAATTTTATTCAAAATGAGAGACTTGGTCATCACTTCCTTGTCTAACATTTCTCCATAAAATTAAGGTTCCCTCAAAGTCAGTGGCCCAAGGATTTTTACTCGATGAAAAGAACTTTCCATAATTTCCGAACTCTACTCAAATTTTATTTTCAAAAAATTTCCAAGGAATTTAAGATCTTATTCGAAGAAATCAATCAAATAGTTACCTTATAGTCAAATGTCTTCTAAGGAAATTCAAAATTTCATTTCAAAGTGAAAGACTCAGTCATTACCTCCTCATCTAACACTTTTCCATAAAATCAAATTCCCTCTAAAGTCAAAAACCTAAAGATTTTGGTCTGATCAAAAACTTTTCATAATTTCTAAAATTCTACTCGGGTTTTCTTTCAAAATTCTTTCATCCCAAGGAGCTTTGGATTTTATTCCAAGTATCTAATCAAACAATTGTCTCCTTAGTCAAATATCTTTTCGGGATTTTGAATTTTATTCAAAATTGAAGATTTGGTCACCACTTCCTTATCTACCATTTTTCATAAAAGTCGAAATTCCCCCTAAAGTCAATGACTTAAAGATTCTTATTCAATCAAACACCTTCCATAACCTCCAATGCTCTACTTAAGTTGGAAAGTTCCTTTTTTTTTTAGAAGTTATTCTTTAATCACGTGTTTTATTGGGGATTTAAATTTTAAGAAGAAAAAAATTGTCCTTTTTTTTTGGATCACTAAGGTAAGAACCCAAATTCAAGCTCAGATTCTTTAAGATTGGGAAACAACCCCCCTAATTTACCACTGATTACTCAAATCATTATCAAAATATGAATCACTGCCAAAATTGAACCCCCAAATCTTTGTAATTGGATCATTGCCCCAAATAACTCGAATTGCAACAGAATCAAATCACTGCAATATCAGACTCCCCAGATTTTGGGAATGAAATCACTGTCTTTCTGGTTGTTGATCTCTGGAATCAAATCAAATCAGTTTCAAAATATCACATAAGCACATAATTTGCATTCATATCTATTGGGAGGTAGGGTTGCCCTGTCCTAATTTAGAAAACGATTCACTAAATCATTCGAAGAGGCAAAATACAAACCTAGAAAAGAGGGTATCCTACCCCTAGTTTGAAGGTGCTAATGCTCTCTATATGCAAAAGGTAAGTTTAGTCCCAAAAAGGTACATCGGTTATTACTATCAATATACCACTCCTTCCACAAGGGAATGATCAAACAGTCCTAGTAGCATAATCTGATGCTTGCCTTGTTGACATAATATAACCCACGAATAGTGTCCGGGAAATTATGCAACAAACCTGAGAATAGGTGAACGGACCCAGTCAATTTTGTTTAACACTTGCCATCAGATCTCGAAGCCATCATCATCACCCATTAGGTGATGGTTGCCCAACCAAGGTAATTTTGAGGAATTTTAATGATTCCTACTAGACTGATCAATCTAAACAATTGTCTTTCCATTATTTATTGTTTTCCGTAATGTGCCCCAATTTATTTTCAAAAGTGCGTAATGAAATTTCAACTTCATTTTTTTTTTTTCAAAATAAAGTGCCTTTTTTTATTTAAATTTTCAAAGTTTTCATTTCCTCTTTTTTTTTCAAATGTTTTGAGGAGTTTGGATTTTATTCCAAGGAATCAATCAAATAATCATCTTTTAGCCAAATATCTTACAAAGGAACCAAAATTTTATTCAAAATGAGAGACTTGGTCATCACTTCCTTCTCTAACATTTCTCCATAAAATTAAGGTTCCCTCAAAGTCAGTGGCCCACGGATTTTAACTCGATGAAAAGAACCTTCCATAATTTCCGAACTCTACTCAGATTTTATTTTCAAAAAATTTCCAAGGAATTTAAGATCTTATTCGAAGAAATCGATCAAACAGTTACCTTATAGTCAAATGTCTTCCAAGGAAATTCAAAATTTCATTTCAAAGTGAAAGACTCAGTCATTACCTCCTCATCTAACACTTTTCCATAAAATCAAATTCCCTCTAAAGTCAAAAACCTAAAGATTTCTGTTTGATCAAAAACTTTTCATAATTTCTAAAATTCTACTCGAGGTTTCTTTCAAAATTCTTTCATCCCAAGGAGCGTTGGATTTTATTCCAAGTATCTAATCAAACAATTGTCTCCTTAGTCAAATATCTTTTTGGGGATTTCAAATTTTATTCAAAATTGAAGATTTGGTCACCACTTCCATATCTATTATTTTTCATAAAAGCCGAAATTCCCCCTAAAGTCAATGACTTAAAGATTCTTATTCAATCAAACACCTTCCATAACCTCCAATGCTCTACTTAAGTTGGAAATTTCCTTTGTTTTTAGAAGTTATTCTTTAATCACGTGTTTTATTGGGGATTTAATTTTAAGAAGAAAAAAATTCTCCTTTTTTTTTGGATCACCAAGGTAAGAACCCAAATTCAAGCTCAGATTCTTTAAGATTGGGAAACAAGCCCTAATTTACCACTGATTACTCAAATCTTATCAAAATATGAATCACTGCCAAAATTGAACCCCCAAATCTTTGTTAATTGGATCATTGCCCCAAATAACTCGGATTGCAACAGAATAAAATCACTGGCAATATAGACTCCCCAGATTTTGGAAATGAAATCATTGTCTTTCTGGTTGTTGATCTCTGGAATCAAATTAAATCAGTTTCAAAATGTCACATAAGCACATAATTTGCATTCATATCTATTGGGGGGTAGGGTTGGCCTGTCCTAATTTAAAATGAGATCCACGATTCACTAAATCATTTGAAGAGGCAAAATACAAACCTAGAAAAGAGGGTATCCTGCCCCTAGTTTGGAAGGTGCTAATGCTCTCTATATGCAAATGGTAAGTTTAGTCCCAAAAAGGTACATCGGTTATTACTATCAATATACCACTCCTTCCACAAGGGAATGATCAAACAGTCCTAGTAGCATAATCTGATGCTTGCCTTGTTAACATAACATAACCCACGAATAGTGTCCGGGAAATTATGCAACAAACCTGAGAATAGGTGAACGGACCCAGTCAATTTTGTTCAACACTTGCCATCGAATCTCGAAGTCATCATCATCACCCATTAGGTGATGGTTGCCCAACCAAGGTAATTTTGAGGAGTTTTAATGATTCCTACCAGACTAATCAATCTAAACAATTGTCTTTCCATTATTTATTTTCCCGCAATGTGCCCCAATTTATTTTGAAAAGTACGTGATCAAATTTCAACTTCAATTTTTTTTTTTTCAAAATAAAGTGCCTTTTTTTATTTAAATTTTCAAAGTTTTCCTTTCCTCTTTTTTTTCAAATGTTTTGAGAAGTTCAGATTTTATTCCAAGGAATCAATCAAACAATCATCCTTTAGCCAAATATCTTACAGAGGAACCAAAATTTTATTCAAAATGAGAGACTTAGTCATCACTTCCTCCTCTAACATTTCTCCATAAAATTAAGGTTCCCTCAAAGTCAGTGGCCCAAGGATTTTTACTCGATGAAAAGAACCTTCCATAATTTCCGAACTCTACTCAGATTTTATTTTCAAAAAATTTCCAAGGAATTTAAGATCTTATTCGAAGAAATCGATCAAACAGTTACCTTATAGTCAAATGTCTTCTAAGGAAATTCAAAATTTCATTTCAAAGTGAAAGACTCGGTCATTATCTCCTCATCTAACACTTTTCCATAAAATCAAATTCCCTCTAAAGTCAAGAACCTAAAGATTCTGTCTGATCAAAAACTTTCATTCTATTTAAAATTCTACTCGGGTTTTCTTTCAAAATTCTTTCCTCCCAAGGAGCTTTGGATTTTATTCCAAGTATCTAATCAAACAATTGTCTCCTTAGTCAAATATCTTTTCGGGAATTTCGAATTTTATTCAAAATTGAAGATTTGGTCACCACTTCCTTATTTACCATTTTTCATAAAAGTCGAAATTCCGCCTAAAGTCAATGACTTAAAGATTCTTATTCAATCAAACACCTTCCATAACCTCCAATGCTCTACTTAAGTTGGAAAGTTCCTTTTTTTTTTAGAAGTTATTCTTTAATCACATGTTTTATTGGGGGTTTAAATTTTAAGAAGAAAAAAATTCTCTTTTTTTTTTTTTTTGGATCACCAAGATAAGAACCCAAATTCAAGCTCAAATTCTTTGAAATTAGGAAACAACCCCCCTAATTTACTGCTGATTACTCAAATCATTATCAAAATATGAATCACTGCCAAAATTGAACCCCCAAATCTTTGTAATTGGATCATTGCCCCAAATAACTCGGATTGCATTCATGCCTATTGGGGGGTAGTGTTGCCCTGTTCTAATTTAGAAATGAGATCCAGGATTCACTAAATCATTCGAAGAGGCGATAATACAATCCTAGAACGGAGGGTATCTTGCCCTAGTGTCACGACCCTAACCCGCTCCTATAGGTTTAGCATCGTAACCGGCCAGTAATCCTGGGATTACCGAAGGCCTCTGAGACAAATTAACATAATATTAGGGGCTAGCGGAAGCAAATAACAAATATACAACGTCCATTGAGCTGTGCAGACTTATATGAGACAGAAAAATTTTAAACTTTTTATGTACATATATACACATCATCCTCACGTCATAATATATATACAGATTAGGCAGAAAGGAACTTAGCCCCATTGACAAAATACACAAGACTTGTTTAACCAAACAAGAAAGCAAAACTTAAACTTTAAATCGCATAGCCATAATCACTTGACATATCCGGAACCTCCACGGGAGGCACATAGGTTTGCTGACAAGAACAGATTCTAGGCAGATGCCTCTAAGCCTGGTTACGCGCCTGATCACCTACATACATAAATAATACAGTGAGTTAGAGCCCAGTGAATAATAACAGAGTAAATGGTTTTAATGAATGAGTCCGTACAGATTCAGAAATCATAATTCAGTTTCGTATCAAATTCATAATTTGTCCAGATCATATACAGAAATCATAAGTCATGCTTAAGCATACGTCATACATCCATTAGCATTTACAGAGCAGATACAGAACAGATGCTGACACGTGAGGGTTACGAATAACTAGTTCCATAAAGGAACCTCCGGATCCGGGTAATAGAGAATAAATACGCTGAGCCCCAATGACGGAGCCTCCGGTACGGGTAACAGAGTGCAGACAGATTAAGGTCCATGATGGAACCTCCAATACCGGGTAACAGCCAACACATATCACATGATGCTAAGGATGTCACGAATACATATCAGAAATTGGACAGTCATTCATTCTACAGAAGATAGCACTTTAGAAAACAGATCTTATTTTATCACACAGAAAATAAATACAGTTGAACATAACTTTACTAAGTTATTACTCACAGATAGCTGCAGAAGCAAATCAGACAGACTGGACATATCAGATAAATCAGGCAGACAATAGCGCGTGACCTACACAAGCACATAACACATACACATTGAAATACAATATCAATTCCTTGATCAAGCTTGACTTTTCTTGTCTTTTTCTGCCCAAGTAGTCCGAGATTCTACTACGTGTATTCTTCCTTTAGTTAAATGAATCGGATTCTTATTTCACATATCCTTTCATTACTAAATCATTGTTTTCTGAATAAACCAATTTCTCACTTGGCTTCTTAATCAAGTATCACTAAGTTAATGACTTATTCTTTAACCAACTAATTAATGTTGATTGTTAACTTATTAATCCTTATAGATCCATAAAACATGTCTAGGATGCTTTGGAAAGAGATGAGAATAAAAATGTGAATTAAATGCGATTTTTCAAAATATGCTGAAAATAGGGTCTTCGCTCGAGCACCACTTTGGTCACTCGAGCGGACTGTAAAATTTGAAAAACTTCTGGGAGCTCGAGTTTCACGCTCAAGTGAGACTTCCCTCGCTCGAGCGGACAGTGTAAATTCTGGAATTTTCAGAATTGTAATTGAAGTTCAAATTTGATATTCAAAGCCTCAAAACATGTAATTGTGGTACACAAATATAGAGGACCAATGTAATATAGTAAACACTCTCAATTAGAAATTATTTATTCAAAATCATGCTCCAATTGTCCAAATTTAGTTTTAACTCAATTCTCCCATATCAAGCCAAATTCCAAACCCAAAGTGATTAATCTCTAAATTAATCTCCATAAATTGAACATGGCTCCAATTTCCCATTTTCTTTAGTTACTCAAAATTGACTTCAAGCTCTTTTTATTTTCCTTCAAAAACATGAAATTAAGGTCATAAACTCCTTATAAAATCATTCACATATATGAAATTGACATCAAAATTACTAATTTTATATTCTGATAAATTTTCCAACTAATTTCCATATTCAAATCGAATCATAATTTAATTCTTGATTTAGCCAAATTTTAGATTTAATTAATTTTCTTCATATCACACCCAAAACTTAATTCATAATCATAGATGCTCCATAACATATTTAAATTTTGACTAAAACTCTTTCATTATATTACATGCATTGGTTAGAAATCAAAATCAAATCAATGTCTAATTTTCCATAAACATGAGCCTAGCTTAATTTTCTTCATATCTATTCCAAATTTAAACTTATAAGTCTTTCACACATGAATTTAAGTCTAAAACATTGAAATTTGAACATGCATGTAAAGATGCGTTTCAACTTCATGAAGAATAACAAGAATCATACCCAACTAATTACTCTCTAAATTTATTTCCATAATCTTACACTAAACTCAATTTTTCATCATCTTCTTGCTAATTCTTTTTAATTACAAGATATTGATTCCAATTACCTCTTGATTTCAGCTTCTAGATGATTTATCTACAAGATTTGAGTTTTAATTTCTTACCTGAAATCTTCAATTAATGAATTCTTGACAATATCATGAACTCCTCTTCAATCCTTCACTTTCCCAAGCTTTTCCTTAGCCTTTCTTCATCATTTCCAGCACAAGAGTTCCAAGCTTTGAACTCTCTCTCTCTCTTTCTCACTCCCACGGGTTGCCCAGAACAATGTGAAGTAACACTTTTTTTTTTTGCTCTCAACTTTCCTCCAACATAACCATAGTTCCAGCATAAAAAAATAAAGGAGTTGCCCGCTCTCTCTCTCTCTCTCTCTCTCTCTCTCTTTATATACACACACACTCATTGTTCACACTACACACGTGCACTTATCTTTGGGTTCCAACACATCACTCACATGCACACACATACACATATTTGCTTAGTACACACAACCACATACACCCCCAATTCTCAATTCTTCCATAATTCAATTTATATTTTTGCTTAATTTAATTGAGAAACACTTAATCTTAATAAATTTTGATTAACACAAAATTAGTTAATTATAACTAATCTCAAATCCCACATAATTTAATTAGTCTAATTGACTTCCATTAAGGCCCAATTAATTATATTTAATTTTACCAATCCGAATCAGATTTTTAGTCAGACTCCCAAAAGGCTCCAAATATTAAATTAAATTTATTATCATTATCAATTTTGATTTCCCAAATCATTTAGGACTTCAATTTCTGATCAGACTCAAATTTCCATCAATAAATTACATATTCAAATTGGACACATCATAATTAAATTTAATTTATAATAACCACAATTCTCAATCCTCATGACTTAATCAACTCCAATTAGGACCTAATTAATCGAATCTCAATTTTACTAAACTGAATCGAATATTTAATTAAACTGCCAAATGGGTCCGTAATTAAAATTAAATTGATTCAACTTCTCAATTTTACTTCCTTAAGCCATTTGGACCCTTAATTTCTAATTCCAAAGTAAGCACTTAATAGAACCATAAATGAATCAATCTCCATACTTTTCGCAAAACCCAAATTAAATTGGAATAATTGTCAATTAAATTTCAAATCTCCTTAATTAATTAAGTGCTAATCATTATATACGATGGGGTCATTACACCTATCAATCAAACAATCATCCTTTAGCCAAATATCTTACAGAGGAACCAAAATTTTATTCAAAATGAGAGACTTGGTCATCACTTCCTTCTCTAACATTTCTCCATAAAATTAAGGTTCCCTCAAAGTCAGTGGCCCAAGGATTTTTACTCGATGAGAAGAACCTTCCATAATTTCCGAACTCTACTCAGATTTTATTTTCAAAAAATTTCCAAGGAATTTAAGATCTTATTCGAAGAAATCGATCAAATAGTTACCTTATAGTCAAATGTCTTCAAAGGAAATTCAAAATTTCATTTCAAAGTGAAAGACTCGGTCATTACCTCCTCATCTAACACTTTTCCATAAAATCAAATTCCCTCTAAAGTCAAAAACCTAAAGATTTCTGTCTGATCAAAAACTTTTCATAATTTCTAAAATTCTACTCGGGTTTTCTTTCAAAATTCTTTCCTCCCAAGGAGCTTCGGATTTTATTCCAAGTATCTAATCAAACAATTGTCTCCTTAGTCAAATATCTTTTGGGGGATTTCAAATTTTATTCAAAATTGAAGATTTGGTCACCACTTCCTTATCTACCATTTTTCATAAAAGTCGAAATTCCCCCTAAAGTCAATGACTTAAAGATTCATATTAAATCAAACACCTTCCATAACCTCCAATGCTCTACTTAAGTTGGAAAGTTCCTTTTTTTCTTAGAAGTTATTCTTTAATCACGTGTTTAATTGGGGATTTAAATTTTAAGAAGAAAAAAATTCTTTTTTTTTTGTTATCACCAAGGTAAGAACCCAAATTCAAGCTCAGATTCTTTAAAATTGGGAAACAACCCCCCTAATTTACTACTGATTACTCAAATCATTATCAAAATATGAATCTCTTCCAAAATTGAACCCCCAAACCTTTGTAATTGGATCACTGCCCCAAATAACTCGGATTGCAACAGAATCAAATCACTGCAATATCAACCTCCCCAGATTTTGGGAATGAAATCATTGTCTTTTTGGTTGTTGATCTCTGGAATCAAATCAAATCAGTTTCAACATATCACATAAGCACATAATTTGCATTCATGCCTATTAAGGAGTAGGGTTGCCCTGTCCTAATTTAGAAATGAGATCCACGATTCACTAAATCATTCGAAGAGGCAATAATACAATCCTAGAAAGGAGGGTATCCTGCCCTAGTTTGGAATGTGCTAATGCTCTCTATATGCAAAAGGTAAGTTTGGTCCCAAAAAGGTACATCGGTTATTACTATCAATATACCACTCTTTCCACAAGGGAATGATCAAACAGACCTAGTAGCATAATATGATGCTTGCCTTGTTGACATAACATAACCCACGAATAGTATCCAGGATATTATGAAACAAACCATAGAATAGGTGAACGGACCTAGTCAATTTTGTTTAACACTTGCCATCGGATCTCGAAGTCATCATCATCACCCATCAGGTGATGGTTGCACAACCAAGTCAATTTTGAGGAATTTTATTGTTTCCTACCAGACTGATCAATCTAAACAATTGTCTTTCCATTACTTATTGTTTCCCGAAATGTGCTGTGCAAATAATAACAGGAAGATGAAACTTGAGTACATATGTGTCATCATATACTGCTAGAAGACTCATGCTGTATGTACATGTCATATATTTTGCAAGTATAAAAGTGTACAATGTTTTTTTTGACAGTACGTTGCCATTCTACTAATGCATGGTTGTGGTGATCTTAATCGTGTTAGAGATTATGGTTTGTGGCCATAATCGCTTAAGAGATCCACCAAGTAGCAGGTTTCTGTCAGTTTAGGATTTTATGAAGCATAGTTTTTTGAAGGCTCCTTATAGTTTATTTATTTATTTTGATTTTGATTTTTTATACTTTGTGTGGTCAAAGAATTGTTAGGTTATTATTTCAGCGGCCAACAACATCACTAAACTGAAGCTTTTGGCTGCAGTGGTCAAATGATAGAAGACAGCCTTTGCCCTACTTTGTCTTCCTATGTTCAGAACTACGATTTTAAACAGCAAAACTGCATGAAGGAGGCGCTAGAGGGGAAGAAAAAAGGGGTGGCTAAGAAGTTCGTTCTCTCTCAATTTGTTTTTTCTTATCTATATTAGTTAATTCATATTTCTGAAGCAGTCAAGATTCTTTTTCATTGAATTGATTACTAAAATGAAATTCATCATTCTCTCTGTCACTGATTTTGCAATCTTTTGTGCAGGCCAAGCTTCTACCATTCTAGTTCAGTTGTGAAACAAAAAAAAAAAAAAAAAACTGCAGAAGGTCGTACCAAGAAAAGGTAAAATTTATTCTCTCTATTCTCCCTCTCCCTGGTCAAGTGTCTCAATTTTCTTGATACTTTTATAGAAGTCTGCTTCTAATTCTGGGATTTTTTGGGCTTGGCTTGAAGTCTTATGCTTATTGAAATTTTACACAATGATTACAGGGATAATGATCTGCATTGATCACTTTTCATGCCTAATGGACTTTTAGATGGTGCTGAATTGGCTTACTATTCCAAAGGATAGGTGGTTTTTTCGATGCACTCTCTTCTTTTGCTGATGTGTTTATATTCTTCTCAATTTCTTCAGTTTATACATTTTATTTTTTATTGCAGAGAATACTTGGGGGCTACAAACAAGGAAATGGAATAGTTTGTAGTTGTTGTCTCACTGAGGTAAATTGTTGGCACAACACTTATTGAATAAAGTGCTAGGATCCCCTTCTCTTCGCCCCCCTTCCCCCAAACATTTATAGGTCTCAGCTATGAGATTATTTTCCTTTGTGAGCAAATTATTCCGTTGCAGTTTGAGGCTCATGCTGGATGGTCTGCGAGACGCCAACCGTGAGTAGCCTTAAAAAAACTTATCATTGGTTCGGTGATTGTGAGTACGCTATGCTGAATTAATATTTTCCATTGTTTACTCCAGCTACCGGAACATCTATACTTCTAGCGGACTGACGCTTCATGATATAGCTTTGTCATTGGCTAATGGACGAAATCTGGCTACTGGAAGCAGTGATGATATGTGTGCAGCATGTGGAGCTGAAGGGGATCTGATTATTTGTGATGGATGCCCTCGGGCTTTTCATGCAAGTGGGTAGTTCATATTATGTGGTTCTCATCTCTACGTTATACAGCAGACATTTAATTTATTTCTTATTTGGTGTTCTAAGAATTACATTCCACCATTGAAGTGACTACTACGCACTAAAAGTAGGATAAGATAACCTATGTAGATACTAGAACAGTTGACAAAAAAAAAAAAACTGTAGTGTAGATATGTCATGGTTTGGTTGTGTGTTCATTGTCATTCATTAAGGGATACATTTTCTCGATTCATGTCAACTTTTTAAGCTTGTATTTTTTTGGTTTCATTTTGTCTAATGGCCCCATTTGGTCTGAGTCAGTTTTTTTAACTTATTTGCTTAAAAAAAGTTGACTAATGTTGTTTGGTTGCAATTTTAAATTATAACTTGATTTTTTCAGCTTATTTGACAAAAAAAAAGTGAGGTTTTCTTAAGTTACAATTTGTAGTTTTTTTATAAAAAAAAATAATTTTCAAAACCATTAAATATGTATGGACAGAAAAGCCTCATATCTTTTGTTTTTACTAGTATAAAAAGACTTTTGAGGGCATTTGGGTTATTTGCACAATAAAAAAACTATGCGACAACTTATTTAGCCGCCAAGCTCAACTTTTTTCACGTATTATCAAAATCTGCACCAAACAAAATTACAACTTGTTTTAATTATTTTGAGCTAATAATTTGAAAAGCTATAAACATAAAAGCTAACTCTTATAAGTAATACGAAGCTTGCCCAATGTGCTTTTTAGGGAATCATATAATGGTAGTGAAAGCGAAACACAATTTGTTAAAAGCGGTCTTGAAGTATTTATAAATGACTTTCTTCTTCTTGGTTGCGTTATTGATCGGTTATTTTAGTACTCAATTGAAGTATTGCAGGTAAGGCCAATTTACAACCTTTACATTACAATTTGAAAGCGTTAAATGACAAGCCCTACACTCAAATAAGCTAGTATATTTAAGTGTATCTAACTTATGTTTAACCAGATATACATTTCATTGTTTTTCTTCTGTTATAAAATACTTAATAATTATTTTTTACTCTTCCCTTTCCCACTCTCTCTTGTGGCTTCTTTCAGTTGTTTGGATTTACAGTGTGCAGCTAAAGGTGACTGGCACTGCCCATATTGTAGAGATAAATTTGGTTTTAGACGAAACTCTAATGGAGAGTTCTCAAATACGAGAAGACATTATAATTCGGTTAACACGAGTTGTTAAAGCCCCAGAAATTGAAATAGGTGGTTGCGTTGTTTGCAGGTTGGTTAAGTGTTGTCATTCAATAATGTTAGGTTTTTATTCTTGGCAATCCCGTTTGACAAAACTCCTTTAAGTTATATTTGTTTTTGCACCTTTTTATTTCAGTGAGGCTATAAGTTTTTAGATGCGAATCCAACCCGAATTGTGCCTTGCAGAGAAGTTTGTGATGTTAATACTTTCAAGATTGCCACTTCGCTGATTAGGACAGGGATCGAGCTGCCTGGTCAGCTCGCGGGGGTCCAGGGAGCAGCACCCTTTGGCGAGTCTGGGGCAGCGCCCGGGCGGGATCGAGGGGCAACGCCCCCGAAGCAAAATGCAAAATTGCATTCAAAGTTGCCTGTCCGCCCTTGCTCGCTCGAGCAAAGGAGTGCTCACTCGAGCGAAGGCTACATCTTGTAAAAACCTGAAAGAGATGAATGTATGCTCGAGTGAAGGGTGCGTGGCTCGAGCGAAGACACTTATGGAAAACACGCATTTTTGGTTCCTCGCTCGAGCGAGAGAGTCTTCGCTCGAGCGAGCTTCGCAATCCCAGATTTCTATAAGTATTTGTTTCAGTCCAAAACTAGGATTACTTCTCCAGATCTTCTTTTTGGATATTAAGGTTTATATCTGGAGATATTTTGCTAGTTTTCTTTGATGTTTAATTGAGTATTCAACTCATGAGTTAAGAAGAATACATCAAAGGTTTGTTTGTTCATTCTACACAAAAGAGAGAGTTGTTCTTTAGTGGATTCTAAAGAATTCAAGCCTGAAGCTTTGGTGGATTCTGGAGTGGCTTATCATCAAGACAATTCCGAGGTGAAGACGGGGTTGGAAGAGGCACATAGGGGTTGGTTCAATTCGGGCGTGGATTCGCTAGGTAATTGAGAGTATACTTGTGTAATTCCTTTATATCTTTTTAGTGCATTGTTTTGTGGCTGTTGCCCGTAATTTTTTTTTTATCACAATTGGAGGTGTCCAATTGTGGTTTTTCCACGTAAAATCGTTGTGTCGATTTGTCTTGATTGTTTGATTGGGATTGTTATATACTGCTTAAAATTGATACATAATCACAAATCAACATCGAGGGATTTCTAAATTTTTCAATTGGTATCAAAGCGGGTCGCTCTATTTTGTTTTAAAAAACTTTTGAGCGAGATCTTGTTTGATTTGTGATAATGGATTCAATACGTGAGAGAAATTCTATGGTTCGACCACCCCTACTTGACGGATCCAATTATTCTTTTTGGAAAGCTCGGATGAGATCGTTTTTGAAATCTATTGATGAAAAAGTTTGGCAATCTATCATGTATGGGTGGACCGAACCAACGATTACCGTTGATGGAGTAACTTTTCCGAAACCAATTGATAAGTGGGACACAATTGATTACCAAAATAGTAGCTGGAATAGTAAAGCTATCAATTCTCTCTTTTGTGCTGTCACACCTGAAGAGTTTAGTCATATTTGTAATTGTGAAGTCGCAAAAGAGGCTTGGGATATCTTACAAACTATTCATGAGGGCACTCCTTCTGTGAACACTCAAAACTTCAAAGGCTCACATCTAGTTTCGAAAACCTTTCAATGAAAGATAGTGAGACCTTTGATGAATTTTATGCGAAGTTGAGTGACATTGTAAATTCCAACTTCAATTTAGGTGAAAAAATACCAGAATCCAAAGTTGTGGAAAAAATTTTGAGATCCTTGCCCGATCGGTTCCAACCAAAAGTTACGGCTATTGAGGAGGCTCAAGATGTTGACAACCTCAAGCTAGATCACTTGGTTGGAAATCTCCAAACTTATGAGGCACATAGGAATTTCAAAAAGAAACAAAAAGATGCTATTGCTTTTAGTAGTGCTCATAGAGTTGGAGAGGATTCTGATGAGGATTGTGAGATAGATTCCAAGATTACGGCTGCTTTTGTTAAACAATTTAAAAAATCTTTTTTGAAAAAGAATCCTAATCGTTTGGAATCTACTCATACTCATAAATCTAAAGGCAAAGATAAACTCAAAATTAATTCTATAGCCAAGAAGGGAAAAGGAAAGATACAAGGGAACTCTGAAAGAGTCCAATGCTATGAATGCCAAGGATTTGGCCATTTTGCTTCAGAATGCCCCACTCATTTGAAGAAGAAGAAGAAGAAAGCCCTCGCCATCACTTGGGATGATGAATCAGAATCTGATGAAGATGAAAGTGACAACGAAGATCAAGGCGAAGAAGGACATGAACAATTCCTTGCTTTCATGGCGGCTTCCGAAACTGAAGGACGAACAGAGTATCCAAAGAGGTCGGTTGAGAATGCCACTGATGATGAATCCTCGGAGAGTGATGATGAAGAGCTTGAGCAAGCTTATGAAAAGTTTTATAAGGAGTCTCTTAACTTATCCAAATTGAATGACAAACTCACTACGAAACTCAAAGCATGTGAAAGTGAGAATGTCAAATTAAAGAAAGAGATTTCTGAGGCTAGGAATGATGCCCTTAAGTTTTCTAATGATCGACAAGCTCTTAGTGCAAAACTCTTGACTTGTGAGACAGAGAGGAATGAGCTACAGCAAATCTATGCCACATATGAAGAAAATATTGAAACTCTCGAGATGTCTCAAGTTGCTTTGGAAGAACTAATGATCAAGAAAGAGGAAGAGCTCAAGTGTGCTATGGCTACCATTGGTCTTTGGAACAAAGGATCAAAGACTTTGGAGGATATCATTGGGTCTCAACAAATGTGTTGTGACAAGAGTGGCATTAGTTTTGGTGATAACAAAAAGCAAAAATAGAATGCATCCACGTCTCGTGATACAAGAACTCAAGGGCAAGGGGAGCACAAGATTCAACAAGAGGAAAGACTTCTAAATCTTCCTAGAGTTGGTAAGGTCAAAGAAAAGAAGGTACACCCTGTACACCCGGTTTTTATTTGTCATCATTGTGGTATGCATGGTCATATTCGCCCTTATTGTTATAAGTTGCATGGGAGATTGTCTCATAGAGATGGAAGAAATTCCGACATCTCGTGGGGTAGGAGACACTTCATTGGTGGTAATGAGGTTAAGGGTCATATTAGACCTCGTTATTTTGATGTGCCTAGTTCTAGGAATAGGAAGTTGGAAACCATGTTAAGACGGGTTCCTATAGAAGGGGAAGGGAACCACAATGTCAAGACACCACCCAAGAACCGCAATGCTCACAACTTTGTTTATACTAAAGCGGTTTGGGTGAGAAAACTTGACTTGTGTTAATTTGTTTATTTGTTTTAGTTTTTGGGTTTTTGTGTTTTTGTGTTTTTTTAATGAGAAAAAAAATTTGTGCATGTTCGCTTTTTTGTCTTGCTTTGGTTAAGAAAAAAAAGAGAAAAAAAGTCCAAAAAGATTTTCTTAGTATGGTTTTGCAAGCTTGAAATTTTTGAGTGGTCCTTGGTGCATATTGGAATTGATGAGAATATCCATTACATGTTAATATGTGTGTACTTTCTGTGGTCATTACTCATTTCGGAGTGTGTGTTCTTTGATTAGTATGTCTCATTATGTACACACTCTTGGATTAGCAAATATTGGAGTCTTCCGCCTTAGTGATTATTTTTTTCTATGGACTTCTGGCATTGTATCTTTTGTTTTTCTAGAGGAATTGACCTAGACTAGCATATCATGGGTGATGTTGAGTCTCTTAAACCACCTTCCATGTTTTTGCATCTCCACGGCTTTCCCCTCTGTTCTTTGTAGTCTAGCCATGAGGAAAAGGCTACCTCAGAGTCACCAACCAGGCCATCCTTATTATATCCATGCTTCTCTGGTTCGGTTTCCATACTCTTGAGCGTGTCAGCCGCCAATGAGTGTGCAAAAGAATAAGAAAAAGGAAAAAAATGTGCAAAAGAAAGGAAAAAAAAATGTGCAAAAAAAAAAAAAAAGGGATTCATTGATTAAGGGAGAGCCTCCGCTTTTACTCACCAAATACCCCTTGATTCCTAGTGGTTTGACTTTCCTTAGTTGTGCTTAGATTCTCTTGCCGGAGGTCCAGCTTTCAGATCACTGCTAGGATTTAAATCTTGTGTTTGTCGAACTCCAAGAGTCACACACACACTTTTATCATGGGATCTATGCTTTTCACATAATGCATCACTTTCTTTTATGAGAAATCTTCTAGAGGTTGTGCACATTGTGTTTTCAAGTAATTATGCTTCTCGGATAATCTTGTGTGCTCTAAGGTACAAATCTGAGATTTCTTGCTTGCTCCACCATATTATTTTCGTCAGTTTCTTCTTGTTCATTTTTTCTGTACAGTGTTTGTGGTTGCTTTGGGTGAAAGGGAGATTGGCTTAGTTTTTATGTTTTCATGCTACATGTTCTTAAAATCTCTAAGTTGCATCTATTCATGTTTTCCATCTCATGCTTCAAGATAATCTTGTCATATGTTTATTGCTTTTTCATATACTCTTGTGGCACTAATAGTTGTTTTGCAGCTCATGTCCTTGAGAAAGAAGTTTGCGTTAGTTGGTTGTAATGGGTTAGGGTTATTTGGATTTTATTTGTTAGGTGTGTTTTGTCATGGCATTGCCAAAGAGGAGATTGTTAGGTTTTTATTCTTGGTAATCCCGTTTGACAAAACTCCTTTAAGTTGTATTTGTTTTCACACCTTTTTATTTCAGTGAGGCTATGAGTTTTTAGATGCGAATCCAACCCGAATTATGCCTTGCAGAGAAGTTTGTGATGTTAATACTTTCAAGATTACCACTTCGCTGATTAGGACGGCGATCGAGCTACCCGGTCAGCTCGCAGGGGTCTAGGGGGCAGCGCCCCTTGGCGGGTCTGGGGCAGCGCCTAGGCGGGGTCAAGGGGCAGCGCCCCTGAAGCAAAATGCAAAATTGCATTCAAAGTTGCCTGTCCGCCCTTGCTCACTCGAGCGAAAGAGTGCTTGCTCAAGCGAAGGCTGCGTCTGTGTAAAAACCTGAAAGAGATGAATGTACGCTCGAGTGAAGGGTGCGTGGCTCGAGCGAAGCCACTTATGGAAAACACGCGTTTTTGGTTCCTCGCTCGAGCAAGAGAGTCTTCGCTCGAGCGAGCTTTGCAGTCCCAGATTTCTATAAGTATTTGTTTCAGTCCAAAACTAGGATTACTTCTCCAGATCTTCTTTTTGGATATTAAGGTTTATATCTGGAGATATTTTGCTAGTTTTCTTTGATGTTTAATTGAGTATTCAACTCATGGGTTAAGAAGAATACATCAAAAGTTTGTTTGTTCATTCTACACAAAAGAGAGAGTTGTTCTTCAATGGATTCTAAAGAATTTGAGCCTGAAGCTTTGGTGGATTCTGGAGTGGCTCATCATCAAGACAATTCTAAGGTGAAGACGGGGTTGGAAGAGGCACATAGGGGTTGGTTCAATTCGGGCGTGGATTCGCTAGGTAATTGAGAGTATACTTGTGTAATTCCTTTATATCTTCTTAGTGGATTGTTTTGTGGCTATTGCCCGTGGTTTTTTTTTTATCACAATTAGAGGTGTCCAATTGTGTTTTTTCCACGTAAAATCATTGTGTCGATTTGTCTTGATTGTTTGATTGGGATTGTTATATATTGCTTAAAATTGATACATAATCACAATCAACATCTAGGGGATTTCTAGATTTTTCAAATAAAATTTTGTTTAAAGTTCTCTTATAATGAAGAAATTAATTACTTCTTCTATGGTTTTATACATTGCTCTAATCCTGAGAACCCAAATAGCAGTTTTGTGTATGATGGGCTCTTTCAAGAGTGTTGATCAAAAGGTCACAATCTTAGATTTTCCTTGAGGTTTATTGATTTGTTAAATATATACACATTTAATTATTAGTATACTTCCATGTTTATCAGGGTCAGTTTGTCGTGTCAGTGCTGTCTGAGTGGGTTTTTATCTCATGTCAGCTCCTTTTAATTGTTATCTCTTCATTTAGAGTCTCATTTATGGTTTTGAACTCACAAGAAGTTTGGGTTGGTGCAGGCCAGCTATTTTTTTAAAAAAAAAATCTTTTCTCCATTCATATTCTGTCATTTGGTATGCACTTATTCTGTTTTCGACAGTTTCTTCACTTGTGTACCGCTGCTAGAAGGACTAACTTATTGGTTTCAAAGTCGCAAACTATGACAAGAACTTTTAATTCTTGAATATTTTTGTCATTTTGGCTATTCAGAGAATGAAGGAATAATAGTAAAAGTGAAACCGGCTGCAGTAGAATCGATGGTAATGATTAGAAATTTAGAAACCAATAGTTTCATTTAACCCAAAGGTTGAACATGGCTTTACTGAGAAGGCCATGTAGAATCGATGGTAATGATTAGAAATTTAGAAACCAATGGTTTCATTTAACCCAAAGGTTGAACAAGGCTTTACTCAAAAGTCCATTTTAGGTTTTGAAGGCCAGGAGCTCCTTTGCTTTTAACTTGCAGTTTAACAGTAAAAGTCCAAAAAATTTATACCAATATAGAAATTTCTTGCTATACACAGCATCAAATTGTGTCACTTACAAAATTATTCGCTATTATTTCATTAACCCATATGCTTATTTATTCCCTCCAGAAAATTAATTATCCCAACTCTCTCCATCTATGCCCTTTCATTAAGTCATGTCCACTTCTGTGTTGTTAGTAAGAATGATTTTCTTTGTTATCTTTACAGGGCTTACGATTTTAGTGTTGAAAATTTTGATGAACGAGCTATGCTCTGTGACCAAGTATGGCTTGCATTTTCCCTTGTATATTTTACCATATGTGCTCTTTTTAATTATCTAAATCTAACTGTTTATTGCTGTTTACTGTGAGAAGGAGTACCATGTTGGCTGCTTGCGTGACAGTGGCCTCTGTGATTTAAAAGTAAGTTTCAGAATCTTTGTAATGCTTTCGACATGTATTTATTCAGCGACTCAGTATAGTTTCTCACATTTGGTGCAGGAACTGCCCAGGGATAAGTGGTTTTGTTGTGATGACTGCAATAGGATCCATGTGGCACTACAAAATTTAGTTTTAGTTGGTGCGGAGATGATTCCAGCTTCAGTGTCATATGCAATACACAGAAAACATGTCGAGAAAGGATTTACAGATGGAGTTTCAAATGATGTTCAATGGCGGATTTTAAGTGGGAGAAGTCGCTATCCAGAACATTTGCCAGTACTGTCTAGGGCTGCTGCAATTTTTCGAGTAAGTTTTTGCTGATACCATGTAGAATAGCAAAACGTGATTTTTAAAATTTGTAAAAGCCTGTCTAATTTTGTTCTTATCTATTCTAGTGCTACTTCTCGGTTACTTCTCTTTAGCAACATAATGTAATATGATGTGCTAGAAGAAACAAATCTGGGGCCCAGGACCTCTTCGAGGCATTTGGTTAATATTGATTCTCTATGCTATATCTTAAATGTATCTTTGTCCAAAAATGGTTTTAATTTTGACTCTTTTTTCTTTTGCTGTATAGTCCTTCTGACAACAGTTGTATAAAGATACTCCTTTTTGTTATGTTATACTTTCTTTTATAACTTAATTTTATTGGGGGGTTAAACCTATTTGTATGTCTCATCTTTGGCAGGAATGTTTTGATCCTATTGTTGCAACTTCTGGTCGTGATCTTATACCTATTATGGTTTATGGGTAAGTTATCATTGTATATTGTGCTTAAGTAGCTCTTCGTCTGAAGGGTGTATCTACCAAAACTTATGCCATACGGAAGAAATTTAAGTGCTTTATGAGGAAAATTTCATCATTTCCCTCTATTAATGAATTGGTGTGTGTACGAGCACGAAATTTTGTCCTCGTATAATCCTGTTGATCAAGATTGCGCTCCTCCGTACGACGTCACTTTATTCCCTGAAAATACAAATGTGAGCTAGCCGGCGGGTGTGTGCCGGATACCTCTTCGATGCCTAAGTCAGAAAAATAGACAAATAGACAAAAAGCTCTGTGTATTCGAGAATCAAAGTTGTATTACCTCTTCCATAGGTTAGGTTGTGAGCTTTTATAGGTTCCGTGTGGCACAATCCTAGTAGGACTTTTACTCCTCCATGTAGAGTCCTTTTAGGAGTCACATTCCTAAAAGATAATGCCTATCCTTCAACACCCCCCTCACTGCTTAAACCAAGTGAGATGGTTCTACCACGGTTGGATGTCAATACGACCGAGATAACATGGCTATGCTAAAGCCGCAGACTAGACCGAGCTCCTACTAGCTCGGTTCTTCCTTTCCTGCTTGTACCTCGGCTTGACATATTCCAACTGGGTTGTCTGAGACCATGCTAACCACGCCGAGCTAGGACCGAACTAACCCATAGCATGGTTCTGAGAAAAGCTCAACATTCTAGCTCAAGATGGTTTGACCGAACTAACTGTTACCGCGCCGACTGTGGTGACCGAACTAACCACCAACCTCTTTCGGACCGGGCTAACTGCAGAGCTCTGTTTAAACCGAGCTAACACTCACTTGGACCGAGCTAACACTTGGACTGTGGCCCACTTTACTAAGCCCTTTTCACCATGGCCGATAGAACGGCCCATTATCCAACTCGGTGTAACACGTCCGCGAGGGAACTCACGGGTTACAGTTCGGACTCAATTTGTGTCACGGTTCTAAATCTGAACCAAAGAGTCCAACTCTGGCAAATCGTTTTTGAGAAAAACAGATTTTGAAAAGAAGTGCCAAACATGGACTGCTTTGCCAGATACAGAGTCGCCACCTAAATATTTTATGGGGAAATTTAGGAAACCTTGACTCGGTGCCAAAGGCCACGTGTCCGTCATCACCAAAGTTGCCTCGGCTCGGGAGCTTGGGTACGATCGGGGAAGGTCAGCTATGAGCACCCCTTTTCGCCCGGTCCGAAGACCGGCCTCTACTAACCGTGATATCTTGTTTTGAAAACGTTATGTGTTCTTGTTCCGGTTATTAGCCTAGTTTACTATGTTATGCGCACAGCAAACAAGTATAGACTAGATCGCCTAATTTGGAAAAAGCATTGCATATCCGTTTATTTGAAAAATGCTTTGGAATTTGCTACTCGCAAGTAGGCTAAAATACGGATTTCAACGAGTTTTTCCAACTCAAACAATCCAACCTTCACCCACAGGCAAACAAACAGTTTATCTCATATAAGCACTAGCCACATGGTAAGCATACTGTCATGGCAACATTCACACGCATGCGATATGCTAAAGCGAAAATACTTACATCGTACTCCGTGCCAAAACAGTAAACTAGTTAGCAAACATGCATGTCCTAGTTCATGTTAAGTGACTAATGCAACACATGCAAGGATGCAGTTAGAGTAGGCTCGGCTAACCCTAAAATGGCATGTGAAATGCTACAATTATCACGTATTCAATTTGGAATTGAAAATACAATGCAGTTTGTATGATGTACCGAGCCCGGTGCATGCTAGACAAATGCACGGATGCACGCATGCATTGCATGAGGTATGCTTATTAAATATGCCCTAATCTACCATCATAAGCAGGTAAATAAAGGGAAGAAAGTAGTGGGGTTGGAATGCATACACACACACCCACCCTTATTACAATTCGCCCTCGCTCGGAGGGACCAAATAAATATTACAGTCCAAACAATAAATAAATAAATTATTACAAAATTTCTAATTATCAAATTAAATCCAATATAAAAAGAAAGGGGTCTCAGCCCTGCCTCGGGATGCGCGAATGATGCATGCTCGATCCAACTTGCCCGGAGACCCCGGTCATGCCACTGTTGCCTCTGTTTTACTGCCCTGTCTCTCAAAAACTGTCAAAGTCCCAGAATACCTTCCTTGTATGCTTCTGCACACCATCGGCTGGAGAAATGCCTCCGGCCATTAAAATATCTACGGCTGTCCATGAGGTTATCGGCCATGCACTATGGCCGGTCGGCACTCTATACTGCCGGTCGGCAGAAAATTCCTGCAGAAGACAGTTTTGACAGCAACAGCAGACAGGCAGTGCATGACATGGAGTTTTGAGCAAATGTAAGCATGGCTATGCTCCCTATCATGTGTGGGACTCAAGGAACATGGCCCTTGGTCCTTGGGCCATCAATTATGCATTTGGGTGCATGACGGCCTAAGGGACCAAGATTGCAATTCAATGTAAAGATGCATACAACACACAAATGAGGACCAAGATCCTATCATGTCAAGTCAAGGGCCTTAGTGACATGAGAATTGAGACGTGTTTTGTCACTTAAAGTACAAACACCTCTCATCTCCACACTTGGTTTGACACCCCAAACCAAGTAATGCAATGTATGTTATGCAAACATGGCTTACAATGCAACATGATGCTAAAATGCAAGGCATGCCAAATGCTATGCAACATCATGTTAAGTATACAATGCTCCTCACATGCAATGCTATATAGCGCAACTCGTCATATAGTACAAGGGTACAAATGCAAGCATGCGATTAGAGACCACAGTTAAGCATACAACCATGCCCAAGGAGGGACTTGGACTGAAGGGAGGCCTTAAACACCCCCAAAACAGTGGCTAAAAGTGCTCAAAATGGTGGACAAAATGCTCAATAAGCAAGTAAGTTAATGGACCTAAAGCTAAGGCACAAAAGATGGTACTCCACTACCATTAACATGACCACTCATGGCATGTATTATTAGGCCAAAAACAGAGCTTCATGGCACCAAAAACACCCCAAAATCCAATGATATGGCAATCCAAATGCCTAAACATACAAGCATGCCCAATGACACCCTTTAAGGCACAAAATTACAACACTTCAAAGCATGAATGAGATGATAAATGGAGACATATAAGCATGGTATAGGGACTGAAATAACATATTAATGATTCCAAATCACCTAAATAACCTAACCAATGCTTGTTCATGGATCACATACTCAAGGCTTGTAAGCCATAATGCAAAGCAACTCCATCAAGCATGCCAAACATGGCAAAACCAGTGGCCAACAGACCTAAAACATGACAAATCATGACCAAAAACTTCAATAAGCCAAGCTAAAACATGAGGATATACAAGGCTAAACACATGGCACATTTCTAGGCAAAGTAGAGCATTTCAAAGCAAGTATAAGATGCATGCTAAAGGCTACAAATTCAACCAAAAACAGAGATAGAACATGATCCCAACACCCAAAAAAAAAAACTCTGAAATGAGCCAAAAACAAGCAAAATGCATGCTCCCTTATGAGCCAAAAAACAAAGGCAAAAGAGGGACAAAGGGGAGAGGGGTGTCCCTCCCCTATACAAGACTTCAAACCACCTTCCTCACTACTAAAAACCCACTGGTTTTCAGTGATGAGAGGACCAAAACAACAAGGCAAATAAGGCCTCAAGAAAAGGCACCAAAGAGGCCAAAATAAGGCCTAAGAGGGTGAGTTTGCACTCAAACCACAAAGTGACCTTAATGAAAGTTCAAAAGCAAGAAAATATAAGACTTTTTTATGTTATGCACAAAGCTAAAAACAGTAAGCAAAACAGGTAAAAACTTGTTGCAAAAATGGGGAAACTAAAGCAAAGTGCTCACCCTTGAAGAACACCTCAAGTACAGATGATCCAGCCCTCTTCTTTGATCAAAAACAGTCCAAAACCTCAGCAAACAACCCTCCAAGCCTCCCAATCTCGAGCTAAGGTGTAATGGTGTGTGTATCAGTGCAATAGTAAGGTAAAACCACACTTTTAGGCCTAAAAACACACACACAAGAGGAGAGAGAGGGAAAATCTAGAGAGAGGAGATATATGGCAGATATATAGATACACAAGCTCTGGTTTTTTTTTGATGAAAATGGCTAACCTCTAACAAAGGGAGAGAAATGGTGCTTATATAGGCAAAACAAGCCAAGAAGCTTAGTGGCTAAGCAAAAGAGAAAGGGTCAAGAGGTGCAAAGGGCTCTTGGCTTCTTGGAGAAGCTAAGACAGCTGGCCAAGCTTCTCCAAGAAGCTTGGCCAAAAGGGGTCAACCTTCTAGAAGGTTTGGGGGTTCAAAGGTGCAAAGGGGTCATCCCCGTGCATGGGGAGTGGTGTGGGTGCATTCCAGCTGGCACAGCTGGCATGCACCATGCTCCAAGGGTTGCAGAAGGGTCATCGGCCAACCAATAGGTCACCGGCACAAAAAGTGCCGGTCGGCTAAACATAGTGCCGACCGGCCATTGTTTTCAAGAAAACATGGCGGTGGTACACATATGCAGCCGGTGATGGTAGGGAGGGCCGGTGGGATGTGGGGATGGCCAACAAGCCATTCCCTGCCCTTCAAGGCAAAAACACAGGTGTTTGGTGCCAAAACCATACACGAAGCAGTCGAGTCAGGAGGTCCTGAGACGAGGCGCGCTGCCAAGATCTCCGGGAACTCGAGACGAACACAAACATGGATAATCACCGAGTGTTCCAACGGTGACGTCCAAGTCTTGAGGACGGTCAAAAATGGGGTGTCTACAGTTGCCCCTCTTTGACAGAACTCGAAATTCATAACAATGACGGGAGTGAATGTCAAAGCCCAGAGACGACCCATTTTTGACAAGGCCGAAGACTTGGACAAACACGCAAGACAAACAAGGTATGCGCCCGAAGGCAGGGGCAAAATGCAACTAAAAATGCAAGAAGCCGAGCATAACTTATGATCACGCAAAGAAAGCTGTAATGAAGCACGCATGCGGCAGTTTTAAGCTAGCATACACCAAACTACACTACGATGCAGGAAGGATGTAAGAGAATTATGTAATTCTCAATAAGTCTCACGCGGAGGATACAATACCTGTCCGGTTCGTCCGGTTGCACCGGCCTCAAATGAACCGTACATACAATATCGTGCCTGTAAAGAAAACAAACTTAACAGATACAATGTTGTTAGTAACATGCATGACAAAGCAATCGAAAGTGCGTGACAACGCATGCAATGTTTATAGAAAAAATAGCGGGATTGAACACATGTGAGTAAAGCAATGCACGCATGCACGCAATGTGTATAAAAGGGAACTTGAACACATGTAAGTAAAGCAAGCGATCAACGCGAGCAATGTGTATGGAAAGGGAATTTGAACGCGTGTAAGTAAAGCGACGCACGCATGCACGCAATGTGTATAAAAGGGGAACTTGAACACATGTGAGTAAAGCAATGCACGCATGCACGCAATGTGTATATAAGGAACTTGAACACATGTGAGTAAAGCAATGCACGCATGCACGCAATGTGTATATAAAAAGAACTTGAACACATGTGAGTAAAGCAATGCACGCATGCACGCAATGTGTATAAAAGAAACTTGAACACATATAAGTAAAGCAATGCACGCATGCACGTAATGTGTATGGAAAGGAACTTGAACACATATAAGTAAAGCAATGCACGCATGCACGCAATGTGTATAAAAGAAACTTGAACACATATAAGTAAAGCAATGCACGCATGCACGCAATGTGTATGGAAAGGAACTTGAACACATGTGAGTAAAGCAATGCATGCATGCACGCAATGTGTATAAAAGAACTTGAACACATATAAGTAAGCAATGCACCGCATGCACGCAATGTGTATGGAAAGGAACTTGAAAAATATAAGTAAAGCAATGCACGCATGCGACGCAATGTGTATAAAAGAAACTTCAACACATATAAGTAAAGCATGCACGCATGCACGCAATGTGTATGGAAAGGAACTTGAACACATATAAGTAAAGCAATGCACGCATGCACGCAATGTGTATGGAAAGGAAGAGATTGAATTTGAACATGGTAAAACAAATTTCCCATGATGCGCTGGAATGTAACGTGTTACGACACGGTA
>JAPPVO010000016.1:182904510-182958701 GCA_030407325.1 Camellia japonica
CTTCTCCAGCGGAGTGTAGCGGGTCTCGTAATCCAGCATCTTCTTGCTCAGATAGTAGATGGCCCTTTCCACTTTATCCTCCGACTCTTGTGCGAGCATGCAGCCCATTGTAGTCTCGATTACTGACAGATACAATATCAACGGCTTCCCTGACTCCGGTGGTGACAACACGGGTGGATTTTGTAAATATTCTTTGATCTGTTCGAATGCTGCTTGGCATCGGCCGTCCCATTGGAACTTCTTTCCTTTCTTTAAAAGACCAAAAAGTGGTTCACAAGTTAAGGTTAGTTTTGAGATAAACCGTCTTATGAATTGCACTTTACCCAGAAAGCCTCGCACCTCTTTTTCAGTCATTGGTGGTGGCATTTCTAAGATGGCCTTGATTTTGGAAGGGTCAACTTTGATGCCCCTTTGCGTGATCAGAAACCCTAGCATTTTTCCCGCTGTAACACCGAATGTACACTTCTGAGGATTCAACCGCAGCCGAAATTCTCTGATCCTTTGGAAAAACTTTTGCAAGGCGGTGTAGTGACCCTCTCTTTCTTTGGATTTGACAATCATGTCGTCTACGTACACCTCAACCTCTTTGTGGATCATATCGTGCAGTATTGTAGTTGCAGCCCGTTGATATGTAGCCCCAGCGTTCTTCAGCCCAAATGGCATCACTCTGTAGCAATATGTACCCCACGGGGTGGTAAAAGCAGTCTTTTCCCGGTCTTCGGGTGCCATTACTATCTGATTATAACCTGAGAAGCCATCCATAAACGAAAGCAAAGCATGCCCCGCTGTGAAATCTACCAACTCGTCGATATGCGGTAAGGGAAAGTCATCCTTCGGACTGGCTCTGTTCAAATCCCTGAAATCCACACATACCCGGATTTTGCCATCCTTCTTCGGCACTAGAACAATGTTGGCCAACCAAGTCGGGTATTCGGATACCAGCAGGAAGCATGCGTCAATCTACTTGGTGACCTCTTCCTTGATCTTGATAGCCCAATCAGGGCGTATCCTCCTGAGTTTCTGTTTGACAGGTCGGGCCTCGGGGTCAAGAGGGATCCGGTGCTGTACAATCTCAGGATCGATTCCAGGCATGTCTTCGTAGGACCACGCGAAAACATCTTCGAAATCTTTTAATAAAGCGACTAAGCGCTCGAGTTCCTCCGAAGACAACGTGGACCCGATCTGGACCAGCCGCGGGTCCTTCTCAGTACCAATGTTCACGGTAGTGATTTCGTCAATTAAGGGTTTAACAAACCTCTCCTGCTCTTGTTCAATTAGTCGTTGCAAAACCGGAGGAATTTCGTCCTCGTCGTTTTCATCAAAATTTTGAAAGTCCTGATTTAAGCAATAAATCAAAGGCACAGAAAAGTACTCGGAAACCACGTTCACCTCATTCTCATTAGATACTTCCAAACCGTCCAATTCTTCTGTTACAACAGACTCAAAAGAGAACGAAAAAGACGACCTGGACAGGACTGTGGCATCCGGGTTATCACCCCCAGGAATACCGGACTCAGACTCAGACGAGCTGGAACCTGATTCAGACTCACAAGACTCGGTGGAATCAGATTCCGGCTCACTACCTGACCTGGTGCTGCTAGATAAAAATCCCTCCTCGTACTGCCAGGTGAGGGAGGATGCGATGGATGCATCCAAAATAGCTGCTGGTAGGCCCGCGGCCGTTTCATCTCCGATCATGGACACCGAGGAGTCATCCCCCAAACACAACTGGTCGATCAAAGAATCTGAAAGTAGACATGCCAGTGCTACCCCCATTTCAAACTCTGTGTCCGCAGGCTCCAATTCTTTGCTATGCTCAGCCTCAACTGTCGGGTCTGTCTGCTCTCCAGCAACATCATCCCCAGCTAACTGTAGGTCAAAGAAAATTTCGAACCCTGGTACGCGCTTCTTCTCTGCGTTCAACCACGGCTCCGGAAAACCACAGAATGGGAAATCCTCCCCCTCCCGGACGAAGCGTCCGTTTAGGGTACCCCGAATGGGCCGATGCATCAATTCAAAGGGTTTCCCCATCTGTTTTGCTTTGGCTCTTCCAGCCATCTCTTTTCCTTTCCTTACCCAATCTTCCTTGGTGGGCAGATAACCCAGGCCGAAAGTATGAGGGTTGTGCGGCACTTCGGCCAATGCTGCAATGCCCTTACGGCCGCTCTTTCCTAATCCCATCCCGGGGATGTATTGGAGCTTGTTCATGAGATACACTGCTTGGGCACTGACATATATCCCTTCGTTAGCAGCCATGATATTCTGTACGACCTGAGCCTCGGCCAAGGTAAACCTGATATGAACACATCTCCATGCCATGTTCGATTTCTAGAACAGGCGTGGATACCTCCGGTGGTGGTGGATTGATGAATTCCCAAAGACAATGGCTACTCCCTTCCCATAGGGGTATTTCACCATTTGATGCAAAGTAGATGACACTGCCTTCACCTGATGCAGCCACGCGCCGCCCCAAAAGCAAATTGAAAGTCGCGGGAACTTCTAGGACATGGAAATCTATCTCGTGCTGCCCCGGCCGGCAACCTTTGTCTGAACTTTAACTGTTCCCATTACTTCTCTACTTGTATTGTCGTATGCCCGGATGACCTAGGCTGTTTGGTACGAAATCTGCGGTTTTCAAAGCCAATTGCATACGCCGTCCTTGCTGGGCAGACGTTGATGGCAGACCGGTATCGACAAGTACCACCGGTATCCACTTATCTCTACATTCCACGAAGATATAGAGGGGTTTATTGTGATTTACGCCTCAGGCGGCAGTTCTTTGTCTGAAAAAGGTTAATGCCGGGGGAACCTCCTTCCGGAAAAACCAGCCCAACCAGCTGCTCTGGTGTAGTCTCTATAGAGAGTTTGGCCTTATCCATAGCTGTCAGGACAGCCTGCCTATGTACTCGTGAGGCCATGAGCAGTCCCCAGATGGAGATGTCTGCTTGTATCTTTTTAGCTGTTTGAGTACAGCTTCCTCCTCAAGCTGCTTCTCCTTTTGCTTCTCATTTCTATCCTTCCCCGAGGCCAGGTGTCATCAGGTTGGTTATTCCCCCAATCTTCATCCGTGTGAGCAAGACATAAGTCCTCATCTTCCCACCACATTCCATCAGCGGCTGACAGACACCTGTCCGGCTCTGGTATGACTGTTTTTGCGCTCGCAGCACCTTCCATCCACATGCCCGCAACATTCTCGGTTCCTGTGCACACAGCAGTTTTAACTCCCACATGGGCCTTCGCCTTCCTGATTCTCTCGGAATCTTCAAAACTTGCTTGTTCCGACATGACTGACTGTTCAATAATCCCCGTACTCAAAATATTCCAATCTCGGGCGAAATTCTTGACACCGGCGCTCCGGCGATGTACTCTGCTCTTCGACCCTTCCGGCCGTACTGATATTCTCGCCCTGCTGGCCCTGCTCTGCCTGAAATTCTCCTACCACATCGGGTTGATCGTCCAACCACCCAGTAACTTCTGCTGAATTCTCATAATCGAACCACGCGACTGCCGCATCTCGGGTCTTGGTCACTGTAAAACTGGAGATTGGCAAGGTCCTCCCTCACAGCTATTACATCATCTACTCCCTGTCCCAGACTATCTCCTTGGATTACACACAGTTCTCTTCCTGCTGGAAGTTCTACTCCTGGCCCATCTTGGCCTATTGATGAAATGTAGTCACCCAGACTATATGTCTTCTCAACATAACTCCCAAATTCCACAGACTCTGGCTCAACCACCTGTTTTTCCTTTAGGATCTCCTCTCTCCTGTTCTCGGTGGTCACCACCGCTGGCTCAGGTTGGGTCATGGAGATGTCCATCATGCACAAGTCGGTGCAATCGGGAAGAAACACCTCCGGTTTGGGCAGGTGGGTAGGTGTGATATAGATACTAGGGTCGTAGGACACGGCCCCAGTATGGATGAAATTGAGTCTTTTGGGTGGTGGAACTTGGTTATGTGTGGGGAGGGGATTTGTAGTAACATTGGGCTTCTCGGGAGGCAAAATCACCCCGTTATCGATGAGATCTTGAATCTCATGACGCAACCGGAAGCACAGATCGGTATCATGACCGTGCTGTTGGTGAAATGCACAATACTTGGCTGGGTTATGAGTATGAGGAAGTTTTTCTGGTAGGGGCCGCGGCTCCAGGGGCTTCAGATGCCCTTTTTTGATCAAAACCCCCAGAGCTTTGGATAGGGGCATATAAAGTGGAGCGAAAGTTCTGGTGTTTCTGGGTGGGTATTTAGCTGTTTGCGGGCTGCTTCCGGACGCACCGGAGAATGGTGTAGCTGCCGTATTTCTTGGAGGGGGGTTAGCGGTGACCATGCTCACTTCGGAGGCTCTCGTAGTTGTAGTGTCGCTCGGGCCTGCATTGCTACCATGATTGAAAGTTCGTCGGGGTTGCTCCCGGTCGTTATCAATCAAGCCTTGCTTCAAGGCATCCTCAATCTGTACCCCTATTTCGTGTAGGTCAGAAAAAGTAGGGAAGGGAAGAATGATCATCTTTTGTATCAACTTCGGCTGAAGATTGCGCACAATCATCCGAATCTGGTCTTTGTCCGTAGGCCTCAAGGTCATCATCGAAGCCTTGGCCCTCCATCTGGTTACGAACTCTGAAAAACTCTCCTTAGGCTCTTGCCTAGTCGTCTCGAGATCACGGGTCGTAATCTCAATCTGTGTACTGTATGAGTACTGCGCGATGAAGGCCTCAGCCATTTCGTCCCAATTCCTCTTAACGTCATCTTCTAGCTTGGCATACCATATGGCCGCCACACCCGACAGGGTCCGGCCAAATAAAGACAACTTCTGAAGCCTACTGAGGCCCATTGGCCTTAGGATATCTGAAAACAGTCTCAAGTGTACCATGGGGTCCCCCGACCCATCAAATCGATCAATATGAGGCATTTTGAATCTGTCGGTCAGCGTCACAGCTGCATCGGTGTATCCATCTTCAATATCGGGGATAGTCTTGACTCCCTGAGATCTCTTGAACAGCTTTTCAAGCTTGCTTAACTTCAGTGCGGTAAGGTCAGTCTCGAACTCAAAGGGGAGTCCGGTAGGTTGGTGGGTGTTTTTGATAGCTGAGGTTGGATTTGAGGTAGGATCGGAGGTGGGGGGGTCCTGTGGGAAGTTCTGTATCATTCTGATCATTGGCTGTCTCCCCGAGGTTTGGAACTCCTGGTGGGGGAGGAGTTTGATGCGAAGTAGATGCTCCAGTTTGCTGCTCTAGCCTGGCGATTGTCTCTGCCTGTTCCTTCACAACGGTGGCCTGTTGCCTGGCGAATTCTGCCTGACGGACGGCATCCTGCTGCATTGTTTTCATGCTCTCTTGGAGGTGGCGCACCATCTCTTCTAAACTAGCCATGCTATTCTGGTCTGGTTGAATTGCCGGTATATATTCTCTCTCTATTGGTGACACGGAACCCTGATCCCTACTGAACACAGGTGGGGTAGATAAGGCCCTCTGAACTGACTGCTGTGCTGATGTCCTCTGCCTGACTGACCTCCGTCTAGTAACCGGGGGTAGTGAGTAGTACACTGGTTGTCCGTCTACCAGATCCTCAGATCGATGGAGTCGACGACCTCTAATCCAGAGTGCTTGGGGAATATCTACCGGGTCAGAAGCAATTGTGCTCAACTACCTAGTAAAAAGATAAATAAAGCGTATAAATAAACAGACAATCGGACAGCATAACGGCATAAAATAAACATACAACACACGGTTGGATATCATAACACATTGCATAGTGAACTGGATACACTGTTCCTCAAATACTGATCATTGTTTCTGAATCATTGCCTCCAAGTCTGAATCTGGTACCCACAAATAACTGATTCCCCAAAATACTGTCACTGGTGTCCTCAGGCCTGATACCCAATCTTGCAAACTGACATGTGTGTTCCAGTAGAGATACACTCTAAAAGCACATAGCACGTAAAAGAGAACCAGATACACCCCTATGTTGGGGTAGGGTTTCCCTGTCCTATTTTGTCAGGAGCTAGGGTTTCACTACGCACACAGCGGTTGCAAACAACCTATCATCGGGTAAGCAACCTGTCCTAGTTTGGAATGGTCACTATGGATTCCGAATATGCACTAGGTCGAATGGTCAAAAAGGGTGCCCCGGTAAAACCGGGGTTTGTGTTCCCATACTGTCAGAGCCTATAACCGGTCAGCCTTACGGTCATGCCTTGACAAGACAAGCCTCCGGCAAACCGTTCAGGAATGGCAGATGGCAAACACGGTGTCCTAGGCGCACCAATGCACATGCAATGTAAAGAGACACATAAATGAAATCAAAACAGGATATCACAAGTTCGAGTCAAGCTCTCCAAACTCCCCAGCAGAGTCGCCAGAAACTGTAACACGTCCGCGAGGGAACTCACGGGTTACAGTTCGGACTCAATTTGTGTCACGGTTCTAAATCTGAACCAAAGAGTCCAACTCTAGCAAATCGTTTTTGAGAAAAACAGATTTTGAAAAGAAGTGCCAAACATGGACTGCTTTGCCACATACAGAGTCGCCACCTAAATATTTTATGGGGAAATTTAGGAAACCTTGACTCGGTACCAAAGGCCACGTGTCCGTCATCACCAAAGTTGCCTCGGCTCGGGAGCTTGGGTACGATCGGGGAAGGTCAGCTATGAGCACCCCCTTTCGCCCGGTCCGAAGACCGGCCTCTACTAACCGTGATATCTTGTTTTGAAAACGTTATGTGTTCTTGTTCCAGTTATTAGCCTAGTTTTACTATGTTATGCGCACAGCAAACAAGTATAGACTAGATCGCCTAATTTGGAAACAAGCATTGCATATCCGTTTATTTGAAAAATGCTTTGGAATTTGCTACTCGCAAGTAGGCTAAAATACGGATTTCAACGAGTTTTTCCAACTCAAACAATCCAACCTTCACCCACAGGCAAACAAACAGTTTATCTCATATAAGCACTTAGCCACATGGTAAGCATACTGTCATGGCAACATTCACACGCATGCGATATGCTAAAGCGAAAATACTTACATCGTACTCCGTGCCAAAACAGTAAACTAGTTAGCAAACATGCATGTCCTAGTTCATGTTAAGTGACTAATGCAACACATGCAAGGATGCAGTTAGAGTAGGCTCGGCTAACCCTAAAATGGCATGTGAAATGCTACAATTATCACGTATTCAATTTGGAATTGAAAATACAATGCAGTTTGTATGATGTACCGAGCCCGGTGCATGCTAGACAAATGCACGGATGCACGCATGCATTGCATGAGGTATGCTTATTAAATATGCCCTAATCTACCATCATAAGCAGGTAAATAAAAGGGAAGAAAGAAGTGGGGGTTGGAATGCATACACACACACCCACCCTTATTACAAATTCGCCCTCGCTCGGAGGGACCAAATAAATATTACAGTCCAAACAATAAATAAATAAATTATTACAAAATTTCTAATTATCAAATTAAATCCAATATAAAAAGAAAGGGGTCTCAGCCCTGCCTCGGGATGCGCGAATGATGCATGCTCGATCCAACTTGCCCGGAAGACCCGCGTCATGCCACTGTTGCCTCTGTTTTTACTGCCCTGTCTCTCCAAAAACTGCCAAAGTCCCAGAATACCTTCCTTGTATGCTTCTGCACACCATCGGCTGGAGGAAATGCCTACCGGCCATCTAAAATATCTACCGGCTGTCCATGAGGTTATCGGCCATGCACTAATGGCCGGTCGGCACTCTATACTGCCGGTCGGCAGAAAATTCCTGCAGAAGACAGTTTTGACAGCAACAGCAGACAGGCAGTGCATGACATGGAGTTTTGACCAAATGTAAGCATGGCTATGCTCCCAATCATGTGTGGGACTCAAGGAAACATGGCCCTTGGTCCTTAGGCCATCAATTATGCATTTGGGTGCATGACGGCCTAAGGGACCAAGATTGCAATTCAATGTAAAGATGCATGCAACACACAAATGAGGACCAAGATCCTATCATGTCCAAGTCAAGGGCCTTAGTGACATGAGAATTGAGACGTGTTTTGTCACTTAAAGTATAAACACCTCTCATCTCTCACACTTGGTTTGACACCCCAAACCAAGTAATGCAATGTATGTTATGCAAACATGGCTTAACAATGCAACATGATGCTAAAATGCAAGGCATGCCAAATGCTATGCAACATCATGTTAAGTATACAATGCTCCTCACATGCAATGCTATAGCGTAACTCGTCATATAGTACAAGGGTACAATGCAAGCATGCGATTAGAGACCACAAGTTAAGCATACAACCATGCCCAAGGAGGGACTTGGACTGAAATGGGAGGCCTTAAACACCCCCAAAACAGTGGCTAAAAGTGCTCAAAATGGTGGACAAAATGCTCAATAAGCAAGTAAGTTAATGGACCTAAAGCTAAGGCACAAAAGATGGTACTCCACTACCATTAACATGACCACTCATGGCATGTATTATTAGGCCAAAAACAGAGCTTCATGGCACCAAAACACACCCCAAAATCCAATGATATGGCAATCCAAATGCCTAAACATACAAGCATGCCCAATGACCACCCTTTAAGGCACAAAATTACAACACTTCAAAGCATGAATGAGATGATAAATGGAGACATATAAGCATGGTATAGGGACTGAAATAACATATTAAATGATTCCAAATCACCTAAATAACCTAACCAATGCTTGTTCATGGATCACATACTCAAGGCTTGTAAGCCATAATGCAAAGCAACTCCATCAAGCATGCCAAACATGGCAAAACCAGTGGCCAACAGACCTAAAACATGACAAATCATGACCAAAAACTTCAATAAGCCAAGCTAAAACATGAGGATATACAAGGCTAAACACATGGCACATTTCTAGGCAAAGTAGAGCATTTCAAAGCAAGTATAAGATGCATGCTAAAGGCTACAAATTCAACCAAAAACAGAGATAGAACATGATCCAAAACACCCAAAAAAACTCTGAAATGGAGCCAAAAACAAGCAAACATGCATGCTCCCTTATGAGCCAAAAACAAAGGCAAAAGATGGACAAAGGGGAGAGGGGTGTCCCTCCCCTATACAAGACTTCAAACCACCTTCCTCACTACTAAAAACCCACTGGTTTTCAGTGACGAGAGGACCCAAAACAACAAGGCAAATAAGGCCTCAAGAAAAGGCACCAAAGAGGCCAAAATAAGGCCTAAGAGGGTGAGTTTGCACTCAAACCACAAAGTGACCTTAATAAAAGTTCAAAAGCAAGAAAATATAAGACTTTTTTATGTTATGCACAAAGCTAAAAACAGTAAGCAAAACAGGTAAAAACTTGTTGCAAAAATGGGGAAACTAAAGCAAAGTGCTCACCCTTGAAGAACACCTCAAGAACAGATGATCCAGCCCTCTTCTTCTGATCAAAAACAGTCCAAAACCTCAGCAAACAACCCTCCAAGCCTCCCAATCTCGAGCTAAGGTGTAATGGTGTGTGTATTAGTGCAATAGTAAGGTAAAACCACACTTTTAGGCCTAAAAACACACACACAAGAGGAGAGAGAGGGAAAATCTAGAGAGAGGAGATATATGGCAGATATATAGATACACAAGCTCTGGTTTTTTTTGGATGAAAATGGCTAACCTCTAACAAAGGGAGAGAAATGGTGCTTATATAGGCAAAAACAAGCCAAGAAGCTTAGTGGCTAAGCAAAAGAGAAAGGGTCAAGAGGTGCAAAGGGCTCTTGGCTTCTTAGAGAAGCTAAGACAGCTGGCCAAGCTTCTCCAAGAAGCTTGGCCAAAAGGGGTCAACCTTCTAGAAGGTTTGGGGGTTCAAAGGTGCAAAGGGGTCATCCCGGTGCATGGGGAGTGGTGTGGGTGCATTCCAGCTGGCACAGCTGGCATGCACCATGCTCCAAGGGTTGCAGAAGGGTCATCGGCTAACCAAATAGGTCACCGGCACAAAAAAGTGCCGGTCGGCTAAACATAGTGCCGACCGGCCATTGTTTTCAAGAAACCATGGCCGGTGGTACACGTATGCAGCCGGTGATGGTAGGGGAGGGCCGGTGGGATGTGGGGATGGCCAACAAGCCATTCCCTGCCCTTCAAGGCAAAAACACAGGTGTTTGGTGCCAAAACCATACACGAAGCAGTCGAGTCAGGAGGTCCTGAGACGAGGCGCGCTGCCAAGATCTCCGGGAACTCGAGACGAACACAAACATGGATAATCACCGATTGTTCCAACGGTGACGTCCAAGTCTTGAGAACGGTCAAAAATGGGGTGTCTACACTCGGCCCCAATTTACATATAAATTACCCTCTCAATTGCCCCTTAATTCCATTTGTGTAGCATGATAGGGATTACCTGTTACCAGCCGAGCTAAAAGCTCTAGCTTTTCAACCGAGCTAAAAAATCTTAGCTTTCCAATCAAGCTAAATTCATACCGGGCTCCATCTGTCCGGTCAAAACGTCTCTTCAGTCGCTGTAACTAAATCGATTTCTATTCCATGGACACGTGGCAAACTCTCATTGGCCACATGTAGCTGTCACGCCATCTTCGTACCTCATGCTTTTTGAACAGTCCCGCATTTTTTTCTCTCTTTCCACAAAACCAATACCCTTTGTTTTTTGAATCATTCACACCCACTATTCATCTTCTTCTCTCTGAGTCTTCATTTCTCCCAAACACAGTGCTTGCATAAACTCGTGTTCTTGCTGAGACTGCTTCCATCCTTAGTCCCTTCACCTCGAACTGGTATGTAACTCACAACTGTTTCTTTTCCGTTGATTTCGTTCCTGTTTTTTACAATCCACAACATATTGTTTGTGTGTTTTTACAAAACACATTTTCTCCATTTTTTGCTTTGCCTTGCGCTTTCTAGGAAAAACCTTGTAAGAACCACTTGTATTCATGAAACAATCTGTAGAACACTGCATCTGATCCAAAATCACAATATAATCGAACTAGGAAGTTGTTTGTAGTTAATATCAATCTAGCCAGACTAGCCAACCAAACTAACACTTCATGCTATACCAATAGTTTCAACAATTGAAAACCCCCTTTTTATTCAATTAACCGAGCTATCAAACCGTACTAGGTCCGCACAGTAGCACGCTCGAAAGCCTCAACCACCAACCGAGCTAAAACTTGGGGCTAAACCAGCTCTTAGTCAACACCGGACTAAGAATGCTGCCCCAAATGCTCAACCGGTGCTAAAAAGTCGCTTGCTCAAACCAGGCTAAGAATGATAGTATCCCACGTGGCCGTGCTAAGACTTCTTTTATCTTGCCTTTGTTTCTTTTAGCATGGTCCATCGATCTGTGCTTAACACCTTTGTTTTTGACTTTGCAGACTTAGGTTGCCCAGGCACTCCTTTGAGCACTCAACTGAGCTACTCAGCACCATTCTTCGACCGAGCTAACACTCAGTTTAATTTATTCATAACTTAGACCATAGATGGGAAAGTATAGATTTTTAGTAAACTCACCAGGGGCCATAGCTGAATTTCGTAAGGACTACCAAATTCCAGATGACGTCCACCTCTCACTGGTCGAACCAAAAACCGTTCCCTGGGGGAAACAAGGTTTTGTCCCTTTTAACGTTATTTCCATCGTAGAGTGCGGTCTGCGATTCCCAGTACAGCCCCTTCTATGTGAATTTCTTAGGCAAACCAAGCTTTGCCCCACCCAACTTTCCAACAATTCTTACCGTATAATAAACGGAATAGCCGAGCTAAACCGCCGGGCTGGACTTAATCTCAGCCTAGCTGAGCTTTTTCACCAATACTCCATAGGATCAGCTGAAGATGGCTGGGTTTACTACTTACGAATAAGGCGTCGGCGTGAAAAAATAATAAAGGATACTCCAGATAAAGATGTGAACGACGATGATTTCTTCTGGGTATCTGGGAATTTTGAGGACCAACAAGCCCAGATTCCTGGCCACAGAATAAACTAGAACAAGGGTGTAGCCGGTAGAATTACCTCAGCTCAATCCCATGCTTTTCTTTTACTTCGGTTTTCTGATCTTGAACCGTACTGACTGTTGTCTTCCTTCTTGCAGATTTGAACTTTCTTAAGTCCTAATACAGCTACCCCAACTTGGACGTGCTCCGCGCCGCGCTTCGATATCCAAACCGAAGTTGGACCGAGCTATTAAACTTCGAGCCGACCTACCGGTACAGTGGCAAACGAAAGTCCAAGGTAACTGACTTCTTGTTGGAAGCCTCTCCTGAACCAGACCCATCATTGCCCCAAATCAATCTCATCCCACTAACCGTCGAACAAGAAATGGCCAAGAAGAGAGTCGTGCGAGCCCTTCTGACCAAAACCAACCAGACCGAGGTACCACCAACCGGTCAAACTCAGGAGACCGTGGTGGCCCTTCCATCTCACCAACCCTCATCATCTCGCCCAAATAAGCGTGCCCCGGACTACCCCAACCAAGCAACGCCTCGTCGATGAAGATGAAACCGTGGTCCCTCAAACCACTCCACCACGCTCTCCACCGAGCCCACAACCGGAGCGTTCGGACCGGGCTAGCTCCTCCAAGTGGGCTCCAAAGATCACTTTCCAAAACCAAACCATCATGGACACTGATTCAGTGGTCGCTGAAAAAGACCACTTAATGGCATTCAATCTTGCCAAAGGCGTATGCCTTCCAGCCAACATGTCACACCACGACCACCTAACCGAGCTGAAAGAAATCCGTTCTTCCACAAAGTCCATGGTGCTGGTAAGTTGCCCCTTTGCTCATCTTTTTAATCTTTATAGAACTTTCTGCTCGATTTTACTTTAAAAGTTTCTTACCATCCTCTTGCAAGCCATACAGAAAAACCATATCGCTCACAAGCGAGTGTTAGAACTGCGAAAAGCCACAAGGCAGGCCATGGCAGAGGTTGATGCCAAAACAACCGAGCTACAGGAGTCAAGGAAGCAAATAGCCGAGCTACAGACCGAGATGGCTCATCTAACTGGGCTTGTCAGCTCGGCTGAGGCAGAGAAGAAAAAGGTCGTGGCCGTGGTAAAAGACAAGTATCTGCGCGAGCTTGCAAAGCTTGAAGGGAAGAAGAATGTCGAGATAAAGGAGTGGGAGAAGAAGGCCGAGGACGCAGAGGACCTCAGTTTCAAAGAAAGTGAGGCCTTGTACATTAAGCAGTGTGAGGCAGCAAAAGACTTATTCTTTAAATGCAGATGGAGGGCGGCCGTGGAACAGCTCGGCCATGGATCAGAGACCAAGGTCTTCAACCCTCCTCCGTATTTTATCCCGGGTTCGATGACAGAGTATGCTGCTACCATTCAGCAACAATTTCTTCAGGCTGAGAATGACGAAGAAGAGACCGAGCCAAACAATACCCCGATTGTTAATGATCCTGCTGTTCAATCAGCTCAGTTGGAGCCACCGGTTGAAGATCTGACGACCAAACTACCAGATGAGACCGGGCTACCAGATGAGACCGGGCTCCGAGTTGAACTTGACGCAGAAATAGATGACCTTTTTGCTTGATTTTTGTATTTTTTTCTTTCTACTTTTAGACAATTGTAACCGGGCTGAAGTAACATCCTTGTGTACTTTTGAACTTTGAATGAATGCCTCTTTTGTTTTAACTCTTATCCCGGTTTAATCTATGCTTGCTTTACCTTTCCAACTGTAATCTGAATAATGTGTAACATTCTCCAGCTGGGATACCTATCCCGGTTTTAATCCTTGAAATCTTTGGTTTTACCTGCCGATCTCTTCAGTCTAGGTCTTTTACCTCGGCTGAAGATCATAACAAGTGGTATTCCAGCCAACCACTCTTCAGCCTTGATCTTTATCTCGGTTGAAGAGTACTAAGTGTTGGTTTTTCCTGCCAACCACTCTGCAACCTTGATTTTTATCTCGGTTGAAAAGTATTAAGTGTTGGTTTTTCCTGCCAACCACTCTGCAGCCTTGATTTTTATCTCGGTTGAAGAGTACTGAGTATTGGTTTTTCCAGCCAACCCCTAGATTGGTTTATCCTGCCAAACTAGAGTAAAGTGTTTGGTTATTCCGATCAAAACGTCCTGTAGCCTGGATCCTTACCCTGGGCTTAGGAGGGGTGTTGGTTTTTCCAGCCAACCTCTAAGTTAGTTTTTCCTGCCAACCTAGAGTAAGTGTTTGGTTTTTCCAGCCAAACGTCCTGCAGCCTGGATCCTTATCCTGGGCTTAGGAGGGGTGTTGGTTTTTCCAGCCAACCTCTAAGTTGGTTTTTCCTGCCAACCTAGAGTAAGTGTTTGGTTTTTCCAGCCAAACGTCCTGCAGCCTGGATCCTTATCCTGGGCTTAGGAGGGGTGTTGGTTTTTCCAGCCAACCTCTAAGTTGGTTTTTCCTGCCAACCTAGAGTAAGTGTTTGGTTTTTCCAGCCAAACGTCCTGCAGCCTGGATCCTTATCCTGGGCTTAGGAGAGGACAAAGTTGGTTATTCCGGCCAACTCTGTTTTTGTTGCCCCCTACTCACTAAAACAACTTTTACAGAATAAAACAATTATACCGAAAAGAAAACTACTTGTTTTATTGAGAAAAAGAAAAATTACAAGTATTGAAAAGCTAAAAATAAAATAGTTTGAGATTGACAGTGTTCCATGGCCTGGGAATGGCTTTGCCGTCCTTGTCTTCCAATTGGTATGCCCCTTTTCCGGCTAATCCAACCACCTTATAAGGTCCTTCCCAATTGGGCCCTAACTTGCCATCTCCGGGTACCAAGGTGTTTCCCGTCACTTTGCGCAGTACCCAATCCCCGATTTTGAATTGTCTTGGATGTATTGTCTTGTTATACTTTCTGGACAACTCTTGCTGGTACGAGGCAATGTGAACCAGTGCTCTTTCTCTTCTTTCTTCCGCAAGATCGAGCTCCAATGCTATGGCTTTGCCATTTAAGTCTAGATCAAAATTTTCACTTCTAATTGTGGGGAGGCCAACTTCCAGTGGGATTACTGCTTCCATGCCATAGGCCAAGGAAAGGGCGTTTCGCCAGTAGACCGCCGAGGTGTGGTACGGTAAGCCCATAAAACGTGGGGAAGCTCCTTAGCCCACTTGCCCTTTGCTTTCTCTAATCTTTTTTTCAATCCGTCCAAGACCACTTTGTTTGATGCTTCTGCTTGACCATTTGCTTGGGGGTATGCCGGTGTAGAGTTGTAGAATTCTATCTTGTATTCTGCACAAAAGCCTCTAAAGATTCTACCATCAAATTGAGTGCCGTTGTCTGATATTAGAGCTTTTGGTATGCCGAACCAGGTGATGATATTCTACCAGACGAACTTTTTCACATCCTTCTCCTTGATTGATGCCAATGCTTCTGCCTCCACCCACTTTGTGAAGTAGTTTGTTACTGCTAGGAAGAACTTTCTGTTGCCAGGTGCCATTGGAAGTGGTCCTACTATGTCCAAGCCCCACATTGCAAAGGGCCATGGGCTTGTCAATGGTAAAAGTTCTCTGGCTGGCTGATGTATTTGGTGTGCAAACTTCTGACATTTCTCGCACTTCTTGACATACTTCTCTGAATCTGCTTGCATGTAAGGCCACCAATATCCTTGTGAAATGGCTCTATAAGCTAATGATCTTCCTCCTAGATGGCTTCCGCATACGCCTTCGTGTATTTCGAACAAGAATGCTTCCACTTTGCTGGGGTGGACACACTTTAGGTAAGGTCCTGTGAAGGATTTCTTGTACAGTGCCATTGATGGGGAGAGCCAAAAGCGCTGTGACTTTGCTCTTATTTTGTTGGCCTCTTTCTTTTCATCCGGTAAGATGCCGTCTTTTAGGAACAATATGATAGGATCCATCCACGAAGGGCCTAGTTCGGCGCAACATACCTCTTCTACTTCAAGTTCTTCAATGCTTGGTCTTGGTAGGTAGTCAATCAGCAATGGATGAGGGACAGAGGTATCTGCCATTGAAGCAAAGCCTGCTAGTTCGTCCGCTCTACTGTTTTCTTCCTTGCCAATCTGCTCTATCTGCACTACTTCAAATTTCTTGGTTTCTTTTCTGACTAACTCCTGGTACTTAGCCATCCTGTCATCCTTTGCCTCGTAGTCACCTGAAATTTGGTTTACCACTAGCTATGAGTCACTATAGACCATTAGCTCGGTGGCCTTCATGTAGGATGCTGATTTTAAGCCTGCCAGAAGCGCTTCATATTCCGCTTCATTGTTTGATGCTCGGAAGCCAAGGTTGACTGCTTGCTCCACCACTAGGCCATCTGGTGAGATGAGGACTATGCCTAGTCCTGCACCGTGCCTGTTGGACGCTCCATCCATGAAGAGCTTCCACATCTCTCCAACGAACAGTTTCCAGCAAGTGGAGGGATCAGATGATGCTTTGGGATCAAAAGTGTTGCTGGTGTTTTCTTCAAGGCCCATGCTTGCTGTTTGCCCCTTGTTATCTGTTTGTACCAAGTCTTTATTTGTTGGTAAGTCTTGGCTTGGTGTAGCATGGTTTGCTTCTTTCTCTTTTACTTTACTCTAGTCTGCCTTAGGGTCTGACTGGGTATCCTGCACCAGGGGTTGCGCTATTCCGGCGTCAACTTCCATCCATGGTTGGGTTGTTTCAGTCAGGTTGACTGGGCAGATATGATGACTTCCTGGGGTGAATTTTGCGACAAAGTCTGCCAAAGCTGGGCCTTTATCGCGTTCTGGTTGAAACTTGATGTCGAACTGTCCCAACTCTACTGCCCACTTCAAGATTCGCCCAGAAAAGTTCGCCCTCTCAAACAAAGCTTTTAATGGAAAAGCTGTGAGGACGACTATGGTGTGGACGTGAAAGTAATGCGACAACTTCCTTGAGGCCATCATCAAGGTTAAAGCCAGTTTTTCCAGTGGTAAGTACCTTGTTTCGGTGCCCAGTAATGTTTTGCTAACATAGGAAATGGGTAGATGTTGGATCCCTTCCACTCATACCAACACTGCGCTAATTGCGTGCTATGAAACTGCCAGGTACAAAAAGAGTTCTTCTCCAGGTACTGGGGTTTACAAGCAGTGGTGGAGAAGACATATTATTCTTTCAAGCTTCCTAAGAGAGCGGTCGTCGCATCTTCGTCCCACTTAAACTTGGTTAATGCTTGAAAAAATGGTCGACATCTGTCCGATGACTGGCTTATGAATCGGTTGAGTGCAGCTGCCATGCCGGTGAGATGCTACACTTCTTTTATGAGTTGGGCCTCTTTAGATCCTGAATTGCTTTGATCTGAAAGGTCTGCCTCAATACCTCAGTTGGTCACTAGGAAGCCCAGGAATTTGCCAGATCCTACTCCAAATGCACACTTGGATGCATTAAGGCGTAGCTTGTGCTTCTTTAAGATCTGAAACATCTCACCTAGGTCCCTGAGATGGTCATTCTTATCCTTGCTCTTGACCACCATGTCGTCGATGTAGGCTTCCATTGTTCTGCCTAACAATGGTTCGAACATCTTGGTGACCATCCGTTGGAATGTTGCCCCTGCGTTCTTAAGGTGGCATGACCTTGTAACAATACAGTCCTCTTGGCGTCGTAAAAGATGTGACCTCCTGGTCTGGCTCATACATAGCGATCTGATGATAACCTCTGTACGCATCAAGAAAGCTAAGACGGTTGTGTCCTGCCGTCAGGTCTACCAGTTGATCTATCCGGGGTAGAGGGAAGCTGTCCTTTGGGCATGCTTTGTTGACTGTTTTGTAGTCTACGCAGACACACCATTTTCCATTCTTTTTTGGCACCACCACTGTATTGGAGATCCATCTGGGGTAGTGTACCTCTCTGATAGCTCCTGCCTCCAGAAGGTTTCCTACTTCTTCCGCCACTATTTCGGCGTGGTGGAGTGCCGATCTACGAGTGCGCTGAATAATTGGTCTAGCGTTTGGGTGGACGTTCAATTGGTGACAGATGAAGCTTGGGTCAATGCCAGGCATATCATACGGCGTCCAGGCAAACACTTCAATGTTAAAGGTCAAGAATTCTATGACCTCTATTCTTTTCTCAGTGCTGGACATAGATGAGTCAACCGAAAAAGAACTTATCGGGTTTTTTTCATCTATTCTTACTGTAGACACCCCGTTTTTGACCGCCCTCAAGACTTGGGCATTACTGATGGTTTTGCTCGGTGTTGAGAGATGTGCAGGGCACAGGTCAGTTTCTTCGACAAGGAGAGAGGCAAACCCTTCAAACACTTTGTTTAGGGGTTTGGAGTTGAAGAAAAGAGGAGAGGAGGAGGAGAAAATAGGTTGGAGAAGAAGTTCGCCATGAATCCGGGGTAGAAGAAAGTCGAGCGGCTCTCGGAATCAGCTTATTCAATTGCATACTTGGAATTTAGCTATGAGGCCACTACCATTGAAAGAAGAAACTTCCGAGGCTTCATTTTTGGTTCAAGAATCTCCTAGAGCCAAGTCCGGGTGGAGGAGATATGATGGGTTGAAGCTGGGCATCATCCCGGTTGATCGAGTCTGCGCGGCTTCACGGAAAAGGGCATAACTTTTTGCACAGAAGGAATTTTGATGCAAGGTTTGTGCCATTGGAAAGCTAACTTCCGGGGCTTCAATCTGGCCACACCGGCACTTCGACATTCCGGCTACCCACCGGCACTCTATTTAGCCGACCGGCCAGAATAAAGTGCAGGTCGGCAATATATTGTGCCGACCGGCATTTATTGTGCCGATGACCTCTTTTCATGCCGATTTGACCCTTTTGACTCTTGCAGGCATGGTGCATCCCAGCAGTGCCAGCTGGGATGCACAGAAAACTAGTTCCGTGCATACATGTGCCTATTTTGCACCCTTTTGCACCTTTGAACCCCTTAAAGCTTCTAGAAGCTGAACCCTTTGGCCAAGCTTCTTGGAGAAGCTTGGCCAGCTGTATTAGCTTCTCCTAGAAGCCTTGCACCCCCCCTTTTGAACCCCCTTTTGCCCCTTTGACCCTTTCCATTTACTTAGCCCTTAAGATAAGTGCTTTACTTGGCCTAATAAGCACTTCTCTTCTCTTTGTCTAGGGTTGGAGTTTTTGGAGAAAAAAACCAGAGAGTAGACATATATATCTAACATATATATCTACAACCCTCTATATCTATCCTATCCAAGCTTCCAAACACCTTGGTTCTTGCATCATTTGCTCTACAACACCTAGCACAACACCTCCATCATCCATTCCAGCACATTGGAGGTCATTTGCAGAGGTTAGGAGCTCAGAAACTTGGATCAAGGGGTGCTGGTTTGCTGCTCTTCAAGGGTAAGCATCCATTTCCCTTAAACTTGCATTTTTTAGCTTCATTGTTTAGCCCTATTTACAAGTATTTTGGGCTTCGATGTAAACTGTAAAGAGGCTTGTTTTGAGCCCTTCTTCAACATTGAAGAAGGGCTCAACCTTGTTTGGGACCCCATGTATGACTTGCTTCATTACCCCTCTTTGGTCCCCTTTTTTTGCATGTTTTTTAGCCTACCATGCTTCTGTTTTTGGGGTCTTCGACAGGCCTGAAAAGGGTCTTAGTTTGACCCCCTCTACATGTCTCATGAAGGTATTGGCTTTTTGTGCATCCTTTTGGTACTTCATGTTATACCCCTTTGTGGGCCTTAATTTGCATTGCATTTTGAGCATGTGTGTATACTGTTTTGGGACTTGTCATCTACTGTAAATGTTCATATTTTTTGGTCCCTCTTCAGTGTTGTAGAAGGACATTTTTCTTTTTGAGCATTGCATCTATCACTTGCCTCATTGCCTCCCTGAGGAGCCATTTTTGCATGCCATTGTAGTCCCACTTGTGCTTACTGTCTTGCCATGCTTTGTACTATGAACATGAGGATTTTGGGGCTGTCTAGCTGCTGTCTTCATTACTTCATGTTCATATCTTGCATATTTGATATAGCCATAAGCCATTTCATGTACCTAGTTTTGCATTTCGGGAGCGATTCCATGCATTGGTTCCATTTCGCCATGTTTTGGGGCTGTTTTGCCCCCTCATTTTGCTGCTGAAATTGCATGTTTTTTTGCCATATTCCATGTTATGCCATGTCTCATTAGAGTGCCATTTCGTGCCGTAGGCGCGCGTTCCTCGGTTTGCGTGCCCGTGTGCACGCATTTTGAGGCGTCTCATTTCATATGGCCGCTGATTTTGCATGCTTGCGAGTTATCCATGTTAGTTTAAGTCCATCGTTGCATGTTGTTGCATGCCATGTTTGTTTACATGTTTAGGTGCGAGCCTAGATACATCGCTCATTTGCATGTTCATGTTGCATACTTAGCCGCCATGCTAGGTTGCATTTTATTGAGCATGCATCCCTTGCCTCTTGACCAATCATGATAGGGGTGGCGCCCTCTAATTTGTTTGTGCTTGCATTCCATTGATATCAAAGTTGCTAACTGGCTTTCGGGCCATCATGCATTGAAATGCGTGATTGATGGCCCGGGGTCGAGGGCCATGCTCCCTTGAGTCCATTATATGATAGGGAGTGTGTCCATGCATACATTTGCCTAGAAATTCTATGCCTTGCACTGCTGGTTCTGCTGTTGCTGTCAAAACTGTCTTCTGCAGGAATTTGTGCCGACCGGCAGTATATAGTGCCGACCGGCAATGTATTTATTGCCGATAGCTTCATTTCCAGCCGGTGGACTTATACACGGCCGGTGGACATTCTATCCAGCCGGTGATGATCCTTAGGATTCAGGGAGCCTGTCCAGGACTTTTTCAATTTTCCAGAGAAGCAGGACAGTGAAACAGAGGCAACAGTGGCATGGGTGCGGATTCCGGGCAAGGCGGGCTCAAGCATGCATCTTCGCGCATCCCGAGGCGGGCGGCTGTGGCCACCTTTCCTTTTTGCATTGTTTGTTAAATAATTAGAAGTTTGTAATAATTTATTTATTTATTATTCGGACTGTAATATTTATTCGCCTCTCCGTGTGAGAGCAAATCTGTAATAAGTGTGCGGGGTGTGTGTATGTCTTCCAACCCTCATTCTTTCTTCCCTTTTATTTACCTGCTTACGATGGTAGATTAGGGCATATTTGAAATTAGCATACCTTATGCAACGCATGCGTGCATCCATGCATTTGTCTAACATGCACCGGGCTCGGTACATCATACAAACTGCATCGCACTTTCAATTCAAATTGAATACGTGATAGTTGTAGCATTTCACATGCCATGTCTAGGATAGCCGAGCCTGCCTAGATTACAACTTTGCATGTGTTGCATTAGACATTCAGCATGCTTAGGTCCATGCATGGATTTCTGATAAGCTTTGTTTTGGCTTGGAGTACTATGTAAGTATTTATGCTTTAGCATTCGCATGCGTGTGAATGTTAACATGACAGCATATCTACCATGCGGCTAGTTGCTTATGTGATAAACTGTTTGAATGCCTGTGGGTGGAGGTTGGATTGCTTGAGTTGGAAAAACTCATTGAAATCCGTATTTTAGCCTACTTACGAGTAGCAAAACCCGAAACGCTTTCAAAACAAACGGATATGCAATGATTATTTCCGAATTAGGCAATCTAGTCTATACTTGTTTGTTGTGCGCATAACATAGAGTATAGGCTAATAATGGATAAAGAACGCATAATGTTTTCAAAATCGGATATCACGGTTAGTTAGAGGCCGCTCTTCGGACCGGGCGAAAGGGGGTGCTCATAGCTGACCTTCCCCGATCGTACCCAAGCTCCCGAGCCAAGACATTTGGTGATGACGGACACGTGGCCTTCGGCACCGAGTCAGGGTTTCCTAAATTCCCCCATATAAAAAAATATTTAGGTGGCGACTCTGTAATCTGGCAAAGCAGTCCATGTTTGGCACTTTTTTCAAAAATCTGTTTTTCTCAAAAGCGATTTGCCAGGGTGGACTCTTTGGTTCAGATTACGAACCGCAATCCAAACAAAACGGAGGAGAGTCCGAGCTGTAGCGAGGTCCCCCGCGGGTGTGTACAGTTTCTGGCGACTCTGCTGGGGATCTTTAGAGAGCTTGACTCGAACTCGTGATATCCTGTTTTGATTCGTTTATGTGTCTCTTTGCATTGCATGTGCATTGGTGCGCCTAGGACACCGTGTTTGCCATCTGCCATTCCTGACGGTTTGCCGGAGGCTTGTCTTGTCAAGGCATGACCATAAGGCTGACCGGTATGGGCTCTGACAGTATGGGAACACAAACCCCGGTTTTACCGGAGCACCCTTTTGACCATTCGACCTAGTGCATATCGAAATCCCTAGTGACCATTCCAAACTAGGACAGGTTGCTTACCCGATATAGGTTGTTTGAAACCGCTGCTGCGTGCGTAGTGAAACCCTAGCTCCTGACAAAATAGGACAGGGAAACCCTACCCCAACATAGGGGTGTATTGGCTCTTTTACTGCTATGTGCTTTTAGAGTGTATCTCTACAGGGAATGCATATACCAGTTTGCGAGTCTGGGTATCCGGCCTGCGGGCACCAGTATCAGTATTTTGAGAATCAGTTATATCTGCGGTATCAGATTCAGATTTGGGGCAGTGATTTCGGGAACAGTGATCAGTAATAGAATACAGTCGTTCAGCTTTGCTCGTATCGTTCCAGTGAAGTTGAGCTGAGATGCTGTCTGTTTTCTCTTTTGCTAGGTAGTCCTGGAATCATAGCTTCAGAAGGCTCCACTATCCCCCGGTACATTGGATTTGTGCTGATAGACTTTGTCAGGTCAGAGACTCAGTTCAAGGGTAATCAGGGCCAGAGAAGGCTAGTCAGGCACAGACCACCAGTATAACAGCTACCAGATCAGTGATCTTTGAGCAGTCGGGTTGAGATTTCCGAGCCTACTGCAGACACAGATATACCGTTGCTCAGTTAGATCAGGACAATATGTCGAGTTGGAAGAGATGGTGCGCCAACTCCAGGATAGTATGAAAGCCATGCAGCAAGATGCTGTCCGTCAATCTGAATTCACCAAGCAACAGGCTGTGGTCATAGCCCAACAGGCAGAGACAATTGCCAGGTTAGAGCAGCAAGCCGGGGCATCTGCTTCGCATCAGGCTCCTCCCCCACCAAGGGTTCCGATACCCGAGGAACGCCAAATGTCCAAAATGTCCAAGAGGATACAGGCCTTCCAACGGGGCCAGCTCCCCCCGATTCTACCGCAACTATCCAAGGCACCCACGCCTATCAATGTACCGGACTCTCCCTTTGAGTTCGAAGCGGACCCCACAGCGCTGAAGCTGAGTAAGTTGGAAAAAATGTTTAAGAAATCCCAGGAGTCAAGACCATCCCTGACATTGAAGATGGATACACGGACACAGCTGTGACATTGCCAGACAGGTTCAAGATGCCTCACATCGACCGTTTTGACGGGTCAGGAGATCCCATGGTCCACCTGAGTTTGTTTTCAGATGTTCTGCGCCCGATGGGCTTGACAAGATTACAGAAGCTCTCCCTCTTTAGCAGGACCCTGTCGGGTATCGCGGCCATCTGGTACGCCAAATTAGAGGACTCAGTGAAACGAAGCTGGGAGGAGATGTCCGAGGCCTTCGTCGCACAATATTCATACAATACCCAGATCGAGATCACAACCCGTGATCTTGAGACAACCAGGCAAGAGCCGAAAGAGGGCTTCTCTGACTTTGTAACCCGTTGGAGGCCAAAGCTTCTTCGATGACCACCAGGCCGGTCGACAAGGACCAGATACGGATGATTGTGCGCAATCTCCAACCCAGGCTGATGCAGAAGATGATTGTCCTCCCCCTACCCACCTTTGCAGACCTCCATGAGATTGGGGTACAAATCGAGGACGCTATAAAGCAGGGCCTCATTGACCAGGAAAAGGAGCAGCCCAGGAGGGTTTACCCGCAGTTCGAATGCGACCACCAGGTGATGCAGCTGCAAGACTTCTGAAGTGGGCATGGTCACCACAACATCAAAAAAGCTACCCCATTCACCGGTGCGTCCGGAAGTAGCTCACAGAAAACCAAATATCCACCTCGAGTCAAGAGGGTTTTCACCCCACTTCATATGCCTTTGTCAAAGGCTCTAGAGGTCTTAATCCGGAAAGGACATCTGAAACCATTGGAACAACGGCCTTTACCTGATCCTCTCCCTTCAAAGCATGACCGGACTAAGTACTGTGCGTACCATCAACAAACCGGTCATGAGACCGATAGCTGCTTTCGTCTGCGCCATGATGTACAAGATTTGTTTGACAACAACGTCATCCGCACCAGCTCAGAAGTCTATCGTCACTGGATCAGTGAACTTGGGGGATAGTATGAATATGTGATCGGGGATGAACCACCTGCGGGCGGCACTCAGTTTACTCCACGTGGGAATGGCACGCACTGTTTTGAGCAGTTGAATGCTAGTTTTGTATTCTGACTGGGGTATTGAGCCAGTTCTATTGTTTTGTTTGAGTCTGTCTCTTTGTTTTGAGTCAGTCTTTTTGGTTAAGGTCTGTCTTGTTGTATCGAGTCAGTCCTGTTATGTAGGAGTCGGGTGATTCCGGGGGTGTTACCTCGGACATCACCATTGTTTTTGTTTGTCTTTTCATTTTCTTTTGAGTCTGTTTCTGCCTTGGAGCCAGTTACACCAGAAGATTTGAATGGAACAGCAGTGATTTTCACACTCTTGTGTTTGTATCTGCCATGTGCAGTTGTGCCAGAAATTCTAAATGAGATGACAGTATTTGACTAAGAACTCTGTCTTTTCTGTGCCTTGAAGTCATTGCATTGACCTAAGTTTTTCAAAACTTTTTGAACACTGCGGTGAAAACGAAGAGGAAGGAATTCCTCGGGATTTGCAAAACTTTGATCAATTGAGAGAAAGAGAGGCGTGCTAAGCCCTTAATGAATGAAATCATGCTTGTTAGTGTGAGTACTGAGAAGGACCCTAGCTTTGATCCAGATTGGTCCTACACTGTCTTCAGCGCGAGCGATTTGTCGTTTTATTAAAAACTTTCAAAAAAATGTTTTGCGCGGTCCTGCGAAGACATGTGTGGAATCGCTCTTGAGATTGTGCAGCTTAGGATCGCTCTCGGCCTCGAGACTCAACCCCTTTGCTTTCAAACTTGAACTTGGATTCAGAACGTTCAAAGGACAATCATGATGTGAGGCCTGTGTGGCCAGATTTGAAGCAGCCCTCGAACAAGAGGCACCAAAGTCAGATCAAGAGATCAGATGTCGTCAAAAGAAGCTTGCAAAGCTAGATCAGAAGCACCCCTCGAACTAGGGGCAAAAAATATCCGATGTGCTCGAAGAGCCAAAGTGGATCTTTCTGCAAATCAATACAACAGCCACTCTCCTGGATACAGAGGGCTTCAATCTCAAAACCATTTGGCATGGACTTGTACACTTTTACCCTTTGAGAGGCTCGCTGGGCCGAAAACCCGGAAGGGCGACCCAGGCAAAAGTTAGAGCAAAAAAAAAAATAAAAAAAAAGAAAAAAAAAGAGAAAAAAAAAGAAAAAGAAAAGAAAGAAAGAAAAATGCAAAAAAAAAAAAGAAGAGAAGAAAAGAAAAAGAAAGAAAAAAAGAAAAGAAAGAAGAACAAAGCTCGCAAGGTCGAAAACCTGCAACAGGCGCCTTGGCAAAAGTTAGAGCATAAAAAGGAGAGGTTAAATACCCGAGTGTACCTTAACCCCGAACTACGTAAGGCTTGATTCCCATTTGGGATACGTAGGCAACTTCATTCTGAAGTCCAGCCCTAAAACACTTCAAATTCATTGTGTCCATGAAATGGTTTTGATCATCTTTGCCTTCTCTGTATCGAGAGTTCGGTTGTCGTCTACTCTGAAGGATTGATTCATATGACGGCGCTATCCAAACAAGGGGCAACTTTCCGTTGCCATTCAAAACACGCGGTGTCATTTCAAACAAGGGGCAACTTTCCGTTGCCATGCAGTGTCCTTCAGACAAGGGGCAATTTTCCATTGCTATGGATCCGAGGTTGCATCTCAAGAGTAGGTTCCGTGCTTGTTGAGCATTGGCCGTTTGCAAAAACATTTTTGAGAATTTTTACTGAGGTTGACTAATTTCTCGAAAATTTTCCATTTTTCCAAAACTGGACCATTTTCTTGGACCCAAAAAAGGAAAATTTTCAGTGCTCATAGCCTGACTTGCATGATTTCAAATCAAAAATCGAACAAGCATGTTAATCTAACTTCATGTTGGTCAAAATTGTTTTAGTAAAGCAAAAAAAATGGTCGAAATGATGAACTAGGGGCACAGTTGAGTCAGGCTTCTGTCTTTCCCCATTTTCAACATACTTGCCAAGAAGGGCACTCTACCTGCCAGAAGAGGGCACAACTGAAGTTAGCAAAAAGGGCTGAAAGCTCTCTCGTCCTCCAAGCAGCGAGGTATCAAGCCATGTGCGAAGCATAAATTGGAATGGGGCGAGATGTTCCACTTCCTCATCTGGACAGATCTAACCACGTCCAAACTCCCCAGGGCATCATCAACCGATGTTAGCTGCAGATTTGCTACACACCCAGTTGTGGCACAACTCTCTGTGGGAAAGTTCACTGTTGTGCGGAAGAAAAGAATCTAGCAGAATGCTAGGGGCAAGAGCCCGCAACTTCTTGTCTATCACCAACCACTCTGGGGAGGGATGAAAAATGAGAGATTGAAGAATAGAGAGATGTGCGCTGAGAGAAAAAGTGAGGAAAAGGGCTTTTTCAGAAAAACAGAGCTTGAGGGCCGAGTGATGTGAGAATCACAAATGAGAAAGGGTGGGAAATAATACCCGGTGAAACAGGCTCCCTGTGCACATTTGAGTCTTGTGTTTTGTTTTGTCTTTCTCGATTCTTGTTTTGAGTCGTTTCGAGTGTCAATAGATGTGTTTAGGTTGTTTACCTTTGTTTTTTTTGTTGAGTCTTTTTCGCTGTGTTCAGTCGTAGGCTCAATACCCGGTTAAGAACTCATTTCTTAATTTCAAAAAAATCAAATCATCTTGTGCTCAGAGTGCCGTGCCATTCTCCACATTTGTGCAAAACAGATTCGTTCTTTCATAAAACTGCAGGGCCCACCCCCGATAAGTGTGAACAGTAAAACCAGGACCTATCTGAAGCTATGTGGTTCCGGACTGCAAAATAAAAGCAAAAGAGGAAAACGTCGGGTATCTGAGTTTGTTTCAACTTCAGTAAGTTCCGAGACTACATCCCGTGTGTACCTCTTCAGGCCTTGCCAGTGCTCCGAAGTATGAGTGTACCTCTACCTCAAGCTCAAGATCAAGTCTGCTTCAAGCCAGAATAGTGTATCAATCACACCTCATTCCCATAGTGTATCAATCACACTTCATTCACTTAGTGTATCAATCACACTTCATTCATTCAGTGTATCTAGCACACTTTATTTGCTTTAGTGTATCAATCACACTCCATTCACTTCGTGTATCTATCACACATAGTCATTTGCTCCACTTAGTGTATCTAACACACTCCATTTGCCTTGGTGTATCAATCACACTTCTTTCATTTTGTGTATCTATCACGCACATTCCTATTTTGTGTATCTATCACACACATTCTCGTTTTGTGTATCCATCACGCACATATTCACTTTTGTGTATCTATTACACTCTCACTCAGTGTATCAATCACACTTCACTCACTTTGTGTATCTATCACACATTCTTCTTTCATATCACATGTTTGCTTTGTGTATCAATCACACTCTATTTGCTTCATGTATCTGTCACATGTTTATTTAGTGTATCAATCACACTTCTCTCATTTTGGTGTATCAATCACACACATTCTCATTTTATGTATCTATCACACCCATTCTCACTCTAGTGTATCAATCACACACTTTATTGCATTCAGTGTATCAATCACACACTTTATTGCAAGTGTATCAACACACACTTTATTGCAAGTGTATCAATCACACACTTTCATTGCATTCAGTGTATCAATCCACACACTTCATTACATTCCGTGTATTAACACACTCTCTTCACTTAGTGTATCAATCACACTTCTTTCATTTTATGTATCTATCACACACGTGTTCACTTCAATTACTTTAGTGTATCCATCACACTTCATACCTTTGTGTATCTATCACGCACATACCCACTTATTCCCTTAGTGTATCAATCACACTTCTCACATTTAGTATATCAATCATACTTGTTCACTAAGTGCATCTATCACACTTTGTGTTCACCTTCAGTATATCAATCATACTCCCGTTCACTAAGTGCATCTATCACACTTCGTGTTCACACTCAGTATATCCATCATACTCCTGTTCACTAAGTGCATCTATCACACTTTGTGTTCACCTTCAGTATATCCATCATACTCCTGTTCACTAAGTGCATCTATCACACTTTGTGTTCACCTTCAGTATATCATCATACTCCTGTTCACTAAGTGCATCTATCACACTTTGTGTTCACCTTCAGTATATCCATCATACTTGTTCACTAAGTGCATCTATCACACTTTGTGTTCACTTTAGTATATCCATCATACTTGTTCACTAAGTGCATCTATCACACTTCGTGTTCACATTTAGTATATCAATCATACTTTGTTCATTTAGTGCATCTATCACACTCTGTGTTCACCTTTTGTGTATCCATCACACTCATTCACTTAGTGCATCTATCACACTTTGTGTTCACCCTTTGTGTATCCATCACACTGTGCTCACCGCACTCAGCTACTGTATCTATCACATTATGCTTCATGTAGTGTATCTATCACGTGCTCACTTTACGTATCAATCACACACGCTTACTTTGTGTATCAATCACACGCTCGCTTTGTGTATCAATCACACACTTTCTCTTTATGCATCTATCACACTATGCTCATCCTGTGTATCCATCACACTTTGCTTCATACGGTGTATCCAGCACACTGCACTCACCTTGTGTATCCATCAGCTTTGCTTCATAGATGCGTCCATCACACTCGCTTCACTTTGTGTATCTACCACACACGTTCACTTTTTGTATCTATCACATGCTCCCTTTGTGTATCCACCACACACATTTGCTTAGTATATCTATCACATATTTGCTTAGTGTATCCATCACACTCGTTTTGCTTTGTGTATCTGTCACACTTTGCTTCACTTAGTGTATCAACCACACTTTATTCATATAGTGTATCCATCACACTCTCTTCAATTTTGTGTATCCATCACACATGTTTGTCCACTTAGTGTATCTATCACGCTTTGTTCGCTTTTGTGTATCTAACGCACATGTTCATAAGAATTGCATAATTCTCTTACATCCTTTCTGCATTGTAATGTAGTTTGGTTTTTGCTTGCTTAAAACTGTTGCATTATTATGCTTCGTTACAGCATCCTTTGCATGATCATAAGTTATGCACTTGCATTGTGCATCACTTTGCATCTTGCCCCTGAACTACGCTGGTTTGATTCCTTGCAAAGGGATACGTAGGCAGCCTGCGGGCACAACCATTTGTCTATCTATATTTGTTTGTTTGTCCAAGTCTTCGGCCCTATCAAAAATGGGTTGTCTTGGGGCTTTGACATTCACTCCCGTCATTGTTATGACTTTCGAGTTCTGTCAAAGAGGGCAACTGTAGACACCCGTTTTTGACCGCCCTCAAGACTTGGGCATTACTGATGGTTTGCTCGGTGTTGAGAGATGTGCAGGGCACAGGTTCAGTTTCTTCGACAAGGAGAGAGGCAAACCCTTCAAAACACTTTGTTTAGGGGTTTGGAGTTGAAGGAAAGAGAGAGAGGAGGGGAGAAAATAGGTTGGAGAAGAAGTTCGCCATGAATCCGGGTAGAAGAAAGTCGAGCGGCTCTCGCTGAATCAGGCTTATTCAATTGCATATTTGGAATTTAGCTATGAGGCCACTGCCATTGGAAAGAAGACTTCCGAGGCTTCATTTTGGTTCAAGAATCTCCTAGAGCCAAGTCCGGGTGGAGGAGATATGATGGGTTGAAGCTGGGCATCATCCCGGTTGGATCGAGTCTGCGCGGCTTCACGGAAAAGGGCATAACTTTTTGCACAGAAGGAATTTGATACAAGGTTTGCGCCATTGGAAAGCTAACTTCCGGGGCTTCAATCTGGCCATCCACCGGCACTTCTTGACATTACCGGCTACCCACCGGCACTCTATTTTAGCCGACCGGCCAGAATAAAGTGCAGGTCGGCAATATATTGTGCGACCGGCCATTTATTGTGTCAATGACCTCTTTTCATGGCCGATTTGACCCTTTTGACTCTTATAGGCATGGTGCATCCCAGCAGTGCCAGCTGGGATGCACAGAACCAGTTCCCCGTGCATACATGTGCCTATTTTGCACCCTTTTGCACCTTTGAACCCCTTAAAGCTTCTAGAAGCTTGAACCCTTTGGCCAAGCTTCTTGGAGAAGCTTGGCCAGCTGTATTAGCTTCTCCTAGAAGCCTTGCACCCCCTTTGAACCCCCTTTGCCCCTTTGACCCTTTCCATTTACTTAGCCCTTAAGATAAGTGTTTTACTTGGCCTATATAAGCACTTCTCTTCTCCTTTGTCTAGGGTTGGAGTTTTTGGAGCAAAAAAACCAGAGAGTAGACATATATCTAACATATATATCTACAACCCTCTATATCTATCCTATCCAAGCTTCCAAACCTTGGTTCTTGCATCATTTGCTCTACAACACCTAGCACAACACCTCCATCATCCATTCCAGCACATTGGAGGTCATTTGCCGAGGTTAGGAGCTCAGAAACTTGGACCAAGGGGTGCTGGTTTGCTGCTCTTCAAGGGTAAGCATCCATTCCCTTAAACTTGCATTTTTTAGCTTCATTGTTTAGCCCTATTTACAAGTATTTTGGGCTTCAATGTAAATGTAAAGAGGCTTTTTTTTGAGCCCTTCTTCAACATTGAAGAAGGGCTCAACCTTGTTTGGGACCCCCATGTATGACTTGCTTCATTACCCCTCTTTGGTCCCCTTTTTTTGCATGTCTTTTTAGCCTACCATGCTTCTGTTTTGGGTCTTCGACAGGCCTGAAAAGGGTCTTAGTTTGACCCCCTCTACATGTCTCATGAAGGGTATTTGGCTTTTTGGTGCATCCTTTTGGTACTTCATGTTATACCCCTTGTGGGCCTTAATCTTGCATTGCATTTGAGCATGTGTTATACTGTTTTGGGACTTGTCATCTACTGTAAATGTTCATATTTTGGTCCCTCTTCAGTGTTGTAGAAGACATTTTTCTGTTTGAGCATTGCATCTATCACTTGCCTCATTGCCTCCCTTGAGGAGCCATTTTTGCATGCCATGTTAGTCCCACTTGTGCTTACTGTCTTGCCATGCTTTGTACTATGAACATGATTATTTTGGGGCTGTCTAGCTTCTGTCTTCATACTTCATGTTCATATCTTGCATATTTGATATAGCCATAAGCCATTTCATGTACCTAGTTTTGCATTTCGGGAGCGATTCCATGCATTTGGTTCCATTTCGCCATGTTTTGGGGCTGTTTTGCCCCCTCATTTTGCTGCTGAAATTTGCATGTTTTTTATGCCATATTCCATGTTATGCCATGTCTCATTAGAGTGCCATTTCGTGCCGTAGGCGCGCGTTCCTCGGTTTGCGTGCCCGTGTGCACGCATTTTGAGGCGTCTCATTTCATCTCATGGCCGCTGATTTTGGCATGCTTGCGAGTTATCCATGTTAGTTTAAGTCCATCGTTGCATGTTGTTGCATGCCATGTTTGTTTACAGTTTAGGTTGCGAGCCTAGCATACATCGCTCATTTGCATGTTCATGTTGCATACTTAGCCGCCATGCCTAGGTTGCATTTTATTGAGCATGCATCCCTTGCCTCTTGACCAATCATGATAGGGGTTGGGGCCCTCTAATTTGTTTTGTGCTTGCATTCCATTTGATATCAAAGTTGCTAACTTGGCTTTCGGCCATCATGCATTGAAATGCGTGATTGATGGCCCGGGGGTCGAGGGCCATGCTCCCTTGAGTCCATTATATGATAGGGAGTGTGTCCATGCATACATTTGCCTAGAAATTCTATGCCTTGCACTGCTGGTCTGCTGTTGCTGTCAAAACTGTCTTCTGCAGGAATTTGTGCCGACCGGCAGTATATAGTGCCGACCGGCAATGTATTTATTGCCGATAGCTTCATTTCCAGCCGGTGGACTTTATACACGGCCGGTGGACATTCTATCCAGCCGGTGATGATCCTTAGGATTCAGGGAGCCTGTCCCAGGACTTTTTGCAATTTTCCAGAGAAGCAGGACAGTGAAACAGAGGCAACAGTGGCATGGTGCGGATTTCCGGGCAAGGCGGACTCAAGCATGCATCATTCGCGCATCCCGAGGCGGGCGGCTGTGGCCACCTTTCCTTTTTGCATTTGTTTGTTAAATAATTAGAAGTTTTGTAATAATTTATTTATTTATTATTCGGACTGTAATATTTATTCGGCCTCTCCGTGTGAGAGCAAATCTGTAATAAGTGTGCGTGGGTGTGTGTATGTCTTCCAACCCTCATTTCTTTCTTCCCTTTTATTTACCTGCTTACGATGGTAGATTAGGGCATATTTGAAATTAGCATACCTTATGCAACGCATGCGTGCATCCATGCATTTGTCTAAACATGCACCGGGCTCGGTACATCATACAAACTGCATCGCACTTTCAATTCCAAATTGAATACGTGATAGTTGTAGCATTTCACATGCCATGTCTAGGATAGCCGAGCCTGCCTAGATTACAACTTTGCATGTGTTGCATTAGACATTTCAGCATGCTTAGGTCCATGCATGGATTTCTGATAAGCTTCTGTTTTGGCTTGGAGTACTATGTAAGTATTTATGCTTTAGCATCTCGCATGCGTGTGAATGTTAACATGACAGCATATCTACCATGCGGCTAGTTGCTTATGTGATAAACTGTTTGAATGCCTGTGGGTGGAGGTTGGATTGCTTGAGTTGGAAAACTCATTGAAATCCGTATTTTAGCCTACTTACGAGTAGCAAAACCCGAAACGCTTTCAAAACAAACGGATATGCAATGATTATTTCCGAATTAGGCAATCTAGTCTATACTTGTTTGCTGTGCGCATAACATAGTAATTCTAGGCTAATAATTGGGATAAGAACGCATAATGTTTTCAAAATCGGATATCACGGTTAGTAGAGGCCGCTCTTCGGACCGGGCGAAAGGGGGTGCTCATAGCTGACCTTCCCCGATCGTACCCAAGCTCCCGAGCCAAGACATTTGGTGATGACGGACACGTGGCCTTCGGCACCGAGTCAGGGTTTCCTAAATTCCCCCATAAAAAAATATTTAGGTGGCGACTCTGTAATCTGGCAAAGCAGTCCATGTTTGGCACTACTTTTTCAAAAATCTGTTTTTCTCAAAAACGATTTGCCAGAGGTGGACTCTTTGGTTCAGATTACGAACCGCAATCCAAACAAAAACGGAGGAGAGTCCGAGCTGTAGCCGAGGTCCCCCGCGGGCGTTGTTACACTTACCTGTACCAGGTCTTCCACTACCTTCTGTTCAGCGGCTTTGCCAACATCCGCGAACAATTCATTGCTCTCTGGTTCCTCCACCATCTGAACAAACCCCTTGGCAGCGCGACTACCGTTTACTGTGACGAAACATTGTTTGGACATAATTTGGTCTCCATAGACCTCTTCAATTACCCCGGCTTCATTGGGAAATCGCATTACTTGATGGTAGGTTGAAGCTACCGCTTTCATAGCATGCAGCCATGTCCTTCCCAAGATTATGTTGTAAGTGGAGGGCACTTTCAATACCCAGAATTCCACTTGTTTCATCATGCTTCCTGCTCTGACTGGAAGGATTATCTTGCCGACTGGCCACTCTGGCATTGAGTTGAACCCGATCAGTGGAGATACAGCAGGCGCCAAGTCTTTGTCTTCTAGTTTCAATTGTTTGAATGTTTCGTAGTACATTATCTCACATAAGCACCCTTGGTCAATCAAAATCCGCTTGACGTCAAAATCCTTGACTCGGAGAGTGACGACCAGTGCATCATTGTAAGGGCAGTATATCATTGCCAAGTCTCTATCTGAAAAAGATAAGACGTTCGTGGCTTCTGTTCTCCCCTTTTTATGGTAGGTTGGGCGCTTAGTACCTCCCTCAAGTGCTTAGCCTTCTTGATCATGCCCCTGAGCTCGCATACGCGCTCAGGTTCGAATACCCCATGGATTACGTTGATCACACCTTGAGGTGGGGCGTCGATTGGCATTCCGTTTGGGTTATTGTGGTCCTGGGGGGCTGGCTGTGTCCCTCCTTCTATGTACTTGTCCAGATGTCCGGCTGCCACCAACTCCTCCAGATGCTGCCTCAATGGTGTGCAATTTTTAGTGCGGTACCCCTTTTCCTTATGGAAGGTGCACTGGGATCTTTCGTCGTAGTCCTTTTGCGTTTCTCCCAGCTTGGCTGGCCATCTGACGAAAGGTTCATCACATATCTCACTAAGAATTCGGTAGATTGGTTTCTTGAATACCGTGGTAATGGCAGTGCGAACTCTCAGCCATCTTTTATCTCGGTCCTCTTCATTGTCCCACCTGCCCCGTCCGTTTCTACTTGGACGTTCTACCGTATTAACGTTTGCCAAAGTCTTTTTATCTGGTATTGCGGTTGTTCCAGACTTCATTTTAGTACGGGCTCCATCCTCCTCCACCCGAATGTGCTGGTGTACCCTCTCCATTAAGGCCTCCATTGTGAGGGGTGGTGTCATGGTGATTGAGTCCCTCAGCCTGTTCCCGACTGGGAGACCTCTTTTGTACTGCGCGATGGCAAGATTGGTAGGGCAATCCCCAATCTGGTTGAAGGTCTCCCAGTAGCGACTATTGTAGGATCTTAATGTCTCCTTGTCGCCCATGTCAATGGAGAGAAGCTGGTCGATCTCCACTGGCGTTTTGGTGTTCGTCCTGAACCTTGTCACGAACGCCTCTGCTAGTTATGCCCAGGAGGCGATTCTGCCTTCTGGTAGCCTTTCGAACCAGGTTAATCCTAGGTCGCCAAGGCTGGATGGGAATAGGATGCACATCAAAGCCTCGTTTCGTCGATATACAGCCATAACCTGGCGAAAGTGGCGAAAGTGCGAATAGGGGTCCGTCTTCCCCTCGTACGTGGTGAATTTGGGCTGCAGGAAGCCGAAAGGTAAGGGCGCGTTCTCAATTGCCGGAACGAACGGCGAGGTCTGCAACCTCGCTAATGCTTTGTCCGTAGGTTCGTAGGCAGGGTGCGGTATTGGCATTCCTACCTCGACGCTTCCATGCATTCGAGGAGCCAACCGCTGAAGGGCAGAAACTCTGTGTGGGTCACACGCCCTGGCATCCTCCTTCCATCGTGCCCTTTCTTCTAGCACAGTTCGTAAGTCGGACGATCTAGGTAACTCCGTCTGCCTGGAAGATGTCTGGTGCGTGCGCGAGGGCCGATAGGTGCTTCCCTCTGTGTATGACCTCTCAGATCTCGTCCTCTTAGACCTGGAGTGACGAGTTCTGGAAGTCCTGGATTGAGTGTCGCCTGTTCTGAGGCTCCTACTCTCTGCTTGTGATGGCGTAGTATGCCTACTGCGATCTTCTGAATGGCGAGGGGGCGTGTTTCCTTTACGCCCCTCTCCTGTCACCACCCATTTTCCCTTGATCTGGCGCTTCATGGCCTCCATATCCACCACCATCTTCCTTATTAGTTCTTCCTGCTCTTTTACGCGATCCTCAAGAGCTTGAGGGTTGATTCTTCGCCCTCTACCTTCCAGGACTTTGTGAGCGAGAGCGACGGGGGCTGTTGTTCCGCCTCCCCCTTGCATCCCTTCGGGGGCTCTGTCGCTGTGGCTCCAAATCCGCCATAGGAGGGATAGAAGACGAACCTTCGCGCCTCCCACCTCCCTCTGGGTTTGCCCGTCGATGGCGGACTGTGGCAAATCTTCGTTGTGCGCCATTGCTTCTAACCAGTGAGGATAACTTAATCAAGAGGTTTTGTTCTTGTCTGAAATTCCCACAGACGGTGCCAATTGTACGAGCACGAAATATTGTCCTCGTATAATCCTGTTGATCAAGATTGCGCTCCTCCGTACGACGTCACTTTATTCCCTAAAAATACAAACGTGAGCTAGCCGGCGGGTGTGTGCCAGATACCTCTCCTATGCCTAAGTCAGAAAAATAGACAAATAGACAAAAAGCTCTGTGTATTCGAGAATCAAAGTTGTGTTACCTCTTCCATAGGTTAGGTTGTGAGCTTTTATAGGTTCCGCGTGGCACAATCCTAGTAGGACTTTTACTCCTCCATGTAAAGTCCTTCTAGGAGTCACATTCCTAAAAGATAATGCCTATCCTTCAACACCCCCCTCACTGCTTAAACCAAGTGAGATGGTTCTACCACGGTTGGATGTCAATATGACCGAGATAACATGGCTATGCTAAAGCCGCAGACTAGACCGAGCTCCTACTAGCTCGGTTCTTCCTTTCACTGCTTGTACCTCGGTTTGACATATTCCAACTGGGTTGTCTGAGACCATGCTAACCACGTCGAGCTAGGACCGAACTAACCCATAGAATGGTTCTGAGAAAAGCTCAACATTCTAGCTCAAGATGGTTTGACCGAACTAACTATTACCGCGCCGACCGTGGTGACCGAACTAACCACCAAACTCTTTCGGACCAGGCTAACTGCAAAGCTCTATTTAAACCGAGCTAACACTCACTTGGACCGAGCTAACACTTGGACTGTGGCCCACTTTACTAAGCCCTTTTCACCATGGCCCATAGAACGGCCCATTATCCAGCTCGGCCCAATTTACATATAAATTACCCTCTCAGTGTGAAATGAAGTTATTTTGTAGGTTGTCAACAAATACTTGTGACTACATTAATCAAGTATACATTATTAAAAAGAATGCATTTTGGAGGAGGAAAATATGAATTTTGCTTACAAACAAACCTCTATTTTATGTCCTAGAATTGTTCAACTCACATTATGTGCTTTTCAAAGATTGACCATAAGGTTCAATTAGGAGAAAAGGATTGGATTTAATTAATGAAATTTGAGAACGGAAAAATAAGGAGAAAAAGGGCGCTATGTAAGTAGATTGTTTGCTTCACTAGTTAAATTTCCCTGACTTCTTATTGATCTTTATGTTTTTGGTTAACCTACCAAACCTGTTTAAAATGCCCTTTGTTGTACTTAATGCAAGAGAAATATATCTGGGCAAGAATTTGGTGGAATGTACTGTGTCGCTTTAATCGTAAAGTAAGCTGCTTCACATTAAAGTTGTTTCTGCATGTTTTATTAATTTACTTTACATTTTCATTTTCATTTTTGTTGATGGTTGTTATTAGTTTTATATTCTTATTATTTTTTAATCATTGGATTCCAAAATGTCGTTCACGGGTCAGTTGTTGTATCTGCTGGTCTTCTGAGGATTTTTGTTGATGGTTGTTAAATAAATTTTTGTTTATTTCTTTTGTTTATTTATTTATTTTTTCCCCACAAATTACCTTACAAAATCTAAACATAGAAGAATGAGATATAGGAGAAAACCATAACAAATTTATAGTCTATTGCAACAACTCCAATCAACCAATAAAGTACAACGATGGCCAAACTAATTGGATTCAAATAGTACCCTATTCCTACAATCATCTTCTCAAGTGCCACCACGACCACCGTTCAAGGAATCTGACATAGTCACCTCATCAAGCAGGTTCTCTACTTGCAGCTCAAATGCCACTACCTTCGCGGCCACCTTCCACAGTGCAACTCAAATGAAAATTGATTAATACATTTAATATCACAACATTACAATCAACAACTGTCATGTTAAGATGTAATAATATGTCATAATATCATCTAATTTATTTCTATTCAGAAAATATTCTTTGTTTCTCGTCATTTGTATTTATTGAGACGGATGATATATTTTCTAAAAAAAGAAAAGAATAAAAAGATAGTTTTGTCTTTAAAAAGATTATTGTACAATACATTAATTCACCTGAATTGATAGTTTGATATCTATCTTTGATCACTTTTTTTTTCCTCTCTCTATCCTCACCATACATTTAAGTAATGTCATTTTTCTAAATAATTTTCATGTGAAAATGTTTTGTATAATGAATTTTAAAAAATATACCTAAAAATTAAAATTCAACACATTTTTAATTCTTAGTAATTTTTTAAATATTTTTTTTCTGAGCAGACCATCTCAATATAAGGATAACTATTGAGGCTCTCTCTTATTTTTTATTTTTTCATTTGAGTGCCTACAATATCATTGATTTGTATTAAATTGGTAATCCGACAAGTATAAAATAATATAACATAGGCACACAATTTAATTATATGCTTAAAATTATTTTCATTGACTTTTTTACCAAATCTATTTGTTAGTAGAATTATATAAAATGGTAAATCATTTAGAAAATATTTCTCAAAGAAATGGTAGATTTTCAAACCCAAAATTATTAAGTTTGACAAAATATTGCATAAGAATGAAAGTAGATAGTAGATATGGTGTACCATTTTTTCTCTTTCCTTTTGTCCTTATTATTATTATTATAGAAAAATATTTGAAAGCTCTAATTGAGCATTCCTAATCCACCCACAATGACATGGAATGACCGTATGAAGAGGGACTCACACTCTCATTCCTCCGCTCTCTATCTCTCTCTATTCTCTCTCTTCCATCTCATTAGAGGTCAATATGGAGATGATATATTAGGGGATGTAGCACCACTCTTATTTATTTTTATTTTTATTTGATCAGCAAATGAAACTTTATTGATGAAGAAAACAATACATGCAAAAGCTTACATCAAGAAAGAGGGAAGTGCAAAGAGCATCAACGCTAACCTTAACAATCCCAGCTAGGTTGGTACCGCTAAGGAAGCACAATCATTTGCAAGCACTTGACCCAAGATTGGTGAGAAACCAATCAAAAGGAACCAAAGGAATGAGAAGAACAAAAAACAAAAACATCATCAACAGAGCAAAAACCAGTGCATCAGCATTTCAACTCCTCTCTAGCTGCACAGATGCCTCTTGCACAGACTAGACCAATCAAACAGACCAGCAGCATACAGTAGGCCAAAAATAGACCAGACCAATCCTCTGAATAGACCAGACCAGATCAGCAACCTTTCACCAAGTCTTTTAGTAGACCTTAGGCACATACCTTTACCACAAAACAGCAGCAGCATCACACAACACCAGCAGCAAACAAAAATAGCAACAGCCAAAGACTGGTGAAGTGCTTAAAAAAATCTTAACAGCAGAGAACAAAAAGCAGAGAACTAGCAGCAGAGTGATAGCAGTAGAGTAAAAGACTAGAGACCCTCTACACCTAACCAAGCAATTGTTTTATGCCACCAGACTTGAGCCATTTCTGATACAAAACTTCACCTAAGCAAAGCAATCCAGCAGCAGCCATCAAGATCAGCCAAGAAGCAAAACACCCAAAAACAACAGCCAAACTCACCAACAACAAGCACCATCATAGTGGCTGTCCTCCTCAGCCATCTACACAGATTCCAGTGAATACTGCTCTCATATGAAGAATTCAGTTAATTATACAAACCGACATATGGATAGCTCAGCTCTCATTCCTAATGCAATATTGAACCTGTTGGTTTAATGTACAGTTTCACACATATACCTCATCTACAGTTCATAAACCTCAGTTCTTGAGCCCAATCTTCCCACCCAACAGCAGAGCAGCCTCCTTATAAGCCCAGAAGACCTCACACCAATGCAAACCACACTCCAAAGAAATCGAGGCCAAACCACAACAATATACAATAGAACACACCAGAAAACAGCACCAAACTCCAGGCCACACTCCAAAGACTCGAGGTCATCTCAACCTCCACCAATGCATACTCCACCCAAACAATATTTGATGCCTCTAAGATTAGAAATAAAATCCTGAACAATAAAGTGATACTCTTTAAGGATTGGTTTTAACCAAATAGCAATTCTAATCTTGACCTCTTCACACAATTCAGGTAGATTTTGTGAAAGAATTATTAAACACACAATCATTTATGTGTTTCCATAAAGACCACAACACAGTAGGAAGAATAGCTCTCCAAATCTTTCTCTCCCACTTGTTTAGACTAACACCATCCCACCATAGTAATAAGCTATCAATTGTTCCTGGGAAGGCCCCTTGTAAATCCCACCAACTCAACATATGAGACCATACACTCCAAGCAAATGGACAGTACAACAGTAAATGATTCACTCAAAATATACAAAGTGTTGAGGCACTAGCAGGTAGTACACCAATTCTATGGAGAAAGGCAGAGGTTTTGACTTTATTTTTCCAAGAACGCCAACAGAAAAATTGAACTTTGGGTGGGAGGTACTTAATCCATACAAACTTGTTGGTTAACAGATATGGACCAAAAGAGTGTTCAAGAAATTGGTATATAGACAGTACTGAAAACACACCTGAGTTTGTGGCAGCCCAAGATAGCATATCAGTTTGATCAAAACTGATGTTAGGAGCAGCCAAAAGCAAATCAGTGAGTCTAAAAACCTCCCTATACTCCCAGTCAAACAACCTCCTTCGAAATTGAATATCCAATTGGATGAACCGTCTCTTTTCTCATACATTGATTTGAATGATTTTTATTTGTCAACTACCAATCTAAAAAGAATAGGGAACTCTTTTTCCAAACACACATTCAAATACCATTTGTCTTTCCAAAACTTGACTCTAGATCAATCACCAACCTTTATAATCAGGTTGTTCAAAAAGAATTCCATTAAACTGCTTCTGCGATCTGCTAAAGATATGATGTCTTTCCATACACAAGAATACCTGCTACTAGATCTAAATGATGGAACCCAGTTATCCAACTCCAGGTTGTAATTGCTACAGATTACCCTCCTCTACAAAGCTTCCTTATCAACCCCAAATCTTCACCACCACTTGATTAATAAGCTATCATTAACCTCTCTGACTCGTCTAATGCCAAGCGCACCTTGTTCCACACTTTTTGAAATTTCCTCCCACTTCACCATATGAAGTTTTTTCTTCAAATCAGATCTGCCCCATAGAAATCTAGCTTGAAGCTTCTCAAATTCAGGAGCTACCCCTTCTGGCATCTTGAAGAGAGATACATAGTATACAGGTAAAGAGGAAGTTACTGCTTTAATTAGAGTGAGCCTACCAGCAAATGATAGCAACCTTCTCTTCCATCCAGCTAACCTGCTCTTTAATTTGTTCAGAACTGGTTTCCATGTTACTTTCCTGTTTGGATTAGCTCCCAGTGGCAGCCCCAAGTAATGAAAAGGCAAGGACTTGGTCCTACAATTTAGTGTATCTGCAAAGGAAACAATGATATCCTCTTGCACACCCACTCCACACACCAAACTTTTGTGATAATTAATTCTCAAACTTGAGATCAGTTAAAAGCATCTTAAGATCATCTTTAAATTGCAAATTTCAGCCTTCAATGCTTCATAAAATAATAATGAATCATCCGCAAACTGAAGATGGGACAACACAACACCATGAGCTCCTAACATAACTCCTTTAATGAGGCCCAACTGTCGTGCTCTAGACAATAAAATGCTGAGGCCTTCTACTGCCAAGTTGAATAAAAATGAAGATAAGGGATCCCCTTGCCTCAAGCCTCTTTGAGGGTTGAACTCCTAAGTTGGGGATCCATTTACAAGGACTGATAGCCTGGCAGTGGAAACACACTCTTCAATCCAGCTGATCCATTTTTCCCCAAAACCAAAATTCAACAACATAGATTTTAGATAGAGCCAATTCACAGAGTCAAAGGCTTTCTCAAAGTCAAGCTTAATAAGTACGCCCTTCCTTTTTATTTTCTTCTACCCATGTAGCACCTCATTAGCAACTAACACATCATCAATAATATTCCTCCCCTCTATAAATGTTGTTTGAGATTCACTAATGATATGAGGCAACACAGCTTTCAACCTTCTAGTCAGAACCTTGGCCAAGATTTTGTAAACAGATCTAATAAGGCTAATGGGTCTATAGTCTCCAAGACCCACAAGATTTTCCTTTTTAGGAATAAGTGAAATAAAGGAGCTATTTAATCCTTTCACCAGTTTGCTATGCATGTGAAATTCCTTGAGAAAGTTACAGACATCACCCTTCATCAATTTCTAGAATTTTTTAAAACAAAACAAATTAAATCCATCCGGGCCAAGAGCCTTGTTACCATCACAATCCTTAACTGCAACCTTAATTTCTTCCTCCGAAAACTCTGCTTCTAACACCCCATAGTAAGAACTACTCTGCACTGAATTAAATGTTCCACCTAAAGTAGGTCTAGAAGCCCACTCCTCTAAGAAATGCTTCTTGAAATGCTCATAAACCTTTCTCTTAATTTGATCAGGATCTCACTACAAGAAATCGCACTTTTGCCAACTAAAAATTTGGTCAGCAAAAGTCCATTTTTAGTCGGCAAAAGTTATCCACAACCAATTTTTTTGGTCGCCAATTGAGGGTCGGCAAAAGTAATTAGCGACCAAAACTTTTTTTAGTCAGGAAAAAGTTGGATTTGCCAACTAAATTTTTGGTCGCTAAATATATCATTACTGCGACTAATCCATTTAGTCGCCAAAACACTTTAGTCGCGAAAAGTGACATATTCCCGACCAAACATGTTAGTCGCCAATTATCACATTCCACGACCAAACATGTTAGTTGCCAAAAGTCACAATCCACAACCAATAGATTAGCCGCCAAAAGTCACATTCCATGACCAAACATGTTAGTTGCCAAAAGTAATGTTTGTGCGACTAAAAGTTTAGTCGGCAATAGACCTATTCGCGCCCAAACTCTTTGGCTACCAAAATTAACAATTTTACCGACTAATTATTTAGTCGCCAAAATGTACCCTTTTGCCTACCAACATTTTGGTCGCCAACATCCAACAAAATAAACCTGTAATTGAAGACAAATATTCCATCCAATCCATTCAATATGATCTGTAATTAAAAAGAATCATTCATACCAACAAAGTATCTGAATCATGAACATTCAACAAATACATAAATCATCCAATCCTGAAGCTATTGAATAAAAGTTAGCAACTATTATAAGTTTCCATCCACAAGTAATTTCAAAGTACATATTCCTCCGATTAAAATTCCGATTCACATCCTGACTAGCAAAAAAATTTAAAACATAACAAGTACTTGTTATTATGTTTTAAATTTTTATCTATGCACATTGTAGACGCACCCTCGTGGGCCTCATGCTACAATTCGGACTCAAATAGTCACGGTTCTTAATCTGATCTCGCAAAGTGTAATGCGAGATTGATAAATCACCAAAGAGTCCAAATGCGGTAAATCGTTTTTGAAAACAGATTTTTTGAAAGAAGTGCCAAACATGGACTGCTTTGCCAGATACAGAGTCGCCACCTAAATATTTTTTATGGGGGAATTTAGGAAACCCTGACTCGTTTGCCTAAGGCCACGTGTCCGTCATCACCAAAGTTGCCTCGGCTCGGGAACTTGGGTACGATTGGGGAAGGTCAACTATGAGCACCCCCTCTCGCCCGATCCGAAGATCGGCCTCTACTAACCATGATATCTAGTTTTGAAAACCTTATGCGTTCTTATTCCGGTTAATTAACTAATCTTACTATGTGATGCGCACAACACAAAAGTATAGACTAGATCGCCTATTTTGGAACAAAGCATTGCATATCCGCTCGTTTGAAAGACACTTTGAAATTTGCTACTCGCAAGTAGGCTAAAACACAAATTTCAATGAGTTGTTCCAACTCAAGCAATCCAACCTTCACCCACAGGCAACCGGGCAGTTATATATAAGCACATAGTCTCATGGTAAGCATGCTATCATGGCAGTCACTCATACACATGCAAGGATGCTAAAGCATAAATACTTACCGAGTACTCCAAGCCAAAACAGAAACTAGTTAGTAATCAAATGCATGATCCTAGTTCATGTTAAGTGGCTAATGTATTGCATACAAAATGCAACTAGAATAGGCTCGGCTAATCCTAGGATGGCATGTGGAATGTAGCAAATAACACGTATTCAAGTTAGATTTGAAATACTATGCAATTAGTATGATGCGCTGAGCCCGGTGCATGTAATACAAGTGAATGGATGCACGCATGCATAGCATAAGGATGCTAAATTAAACATGTCCCAATACTAACCATCAAAAGCAAGTAAGTAAAAGGGAGAAAGAAGTGGAGGTTGGAAGACATGCACACACGCACCCACACTTATTACAAATTCGCCCTCGCTCGAAGGGGCCAAAAGAATAATACAAATTAATTAACCTACAAGCTAATTAATTAATTTATACAACACTTAACTAATTAATGAATCAATTAAGCTACTGAAAGCAGTAAAAGGCCTCGGGAAGAGGGATGCACGCATGTTCGGATTGGCTTCGCTCGGAAATCCACCGCCATGCACAAGCTGCCTCTGTTTGCACTGTTTTTCTCCTCTGAAAACTGCACAAGTCCCAAGGAACATTCTCTGATCACAGTGGAAGGTCATCGGCCAAGGGGGAACACCACCGGCCATGGAGGAGTGGTCATCGACCATCTACTGAGCTCTCGGCCACCAATTCATGGCCGGTCGGCACTGGATGTGGTCAGTCGGCCATGTATGCCTGCAGAATCCTGTTTTGACAACAGTAGAGGGCAAACATGGCATGGCAATGCATTTCAAGCAAATGTGTGCACCAACACCCTCCTTATCATGTTCATGACTCAAAGGAGGATGGTCCTTGATTCTTGGACCGCCAATCACGCATTTCAATACGTAATGGCCCAAGAAACCAAGTGTGCCATTTCACTATCAAATGAAATGCAAACCAAAATAAACACATAAGGCCCAACCTCTATCAAGGTGATTTCAAGAGGCAAGGCATGCATACTCAATGCAATGCAACCTAGGCATGCAAGCTAAGTATGCAACATGACAATGCAAACAAGCAAATAATGTGCACTAGGCACACAACCTAAGCAAACAAGCATGCTAGACATGTAACAATAATGCTAATGACCAACATGCAACAACATGTGAAGGGGACTTAGCATAGGAACATGTAAAGCAACTTAACACAAGATGCATGCCAAATGCAACACCACTTGAACATGCAACAACATGCAATAGACCAAGTATGTGACAACATGCCTATGGGCCAAGTATGTGACATCATGCAAGGCAAATGTAAACACAAGCATTCATGCACACATGGTCTAAAACTTGAGCATGAAGGAGAGTAACTTTTAAGCCCAAAACAGTGGCTAATATGCTAAGCACATGAAGGCAAATGTACATACAAACATGCATGCATACATGGTCCAACACTTAGGCATAAAGAAGCAACTTTTAAGCACACTTAAAAGGGAACAAACATGGACTAATGACAAGCATGATAAACTCTGAAAATCATGTTAAGGATGGTGCCAAACCAACTAAACAAAGCAATCAAAGTATGCAAGCAAGCCCAAAGCTTGAAGCTATCAAAGGGGCTTAAACCAAGACCATGCCAACCAAGCCTCAAAGGGCCAAAGGGACTCAAAAAAGTCCCAAGGAAGACCAAAACAAGGTCAAAGGCACACCTAGATGGCATCTAAATGGCCTAAGTCTAAAGGCATGCACAAAGGTCCAAACATGGAGCATAAGACATCAACCTTTTGAAACATCAAAGGAGCCATAAATGCAAGTATACAAGCATGCTATATGGACTGAAATGACATGATAAGTGGTGCCAAACCACTGAAATGATGCAAGGAGAGCATGCTAGAGGGGCCAACACTTAAGGCCTACAAGGGAGATTGCATGGTAGCTATACAAAGCAGGTCATGGATGACCCAAACAACCAAAAACAGACCTCAAGCATACTAAAACATGCATAAAAGCTTCACAAAGCTAGGCCAAAATCATGCTAAAAACAAGGCTCAAAGCATAAAGCATGTTGAGGCAATTTCATGGCATTACAAGACAAGTATGCAAGGCATGCATGGTGTGTCTAAACCAACTTAAAATAGTACTATATCATGGAAAAATAAGCACAAATACTACCTAAGACATGGCCAACATGAACTTAAGAGAGGTGCTCACACATGAGGCTAAAATGACCATTATTAAAGACAACAAGGAGAGGGGATGGCCCTCTCCTTCTTAGGACCTTAAAGCACTATCTCCACCACTGAAATCCCTTTGGATTTTAGTGGTGAGGAGGCCAAAACAAGGTGGTCCCGGAGCTCACCAAAATAGCACAAAAATGGGGGCCAAACAAGGCCTAAGAGGGGTCAAACAACCCCAAACACCAAAGCAACCTTAAACAACTATTTTAAGCACTTAAAATCAGAACTTTTATATGTTATAGACTAAGCTTAAAAACAGGTGCAAGGATGGCTAAAAGCCTATGCAAAAATGGGGAATAAAAGGGTAAAGTTTTTACCCTTGAAAACCCTCTTCAAGAACAATGCTCCAGCTGGTTTTCCAAGCTTGAATCAACTCAAGAACTCTGAAAATTACTCCTTAGTACCTCAGTAGCCAAAGGAAAGTGTAACACTAGGTGTTTGTGTACAAAACTATGAACAAAACACCTTAAACCAAAAAGAGAGGGAGATATAGAGATAGAGAGACACAAATCCTAAACCCTAATCTCAGACCCTCTCTGGAACTTTTTTTTAACCCTTGAGGAGGGAGGAGAAGGCCTCCCTTTATAGAGATTCACCCTTGCAAAGCTTACAAAACAAGCTAAGCAAGAGTGAAATCCCTCCATACACGTGTATGGAGGGGGTGCAAAGTGGGTGCCAGCTATCACAGCTGGCACAAAATATCCGCCAAAAGCAGATGCACAGTGATCGGCCAGCCAAAAATGACAAATTGGCCAAAACAATGGTTGGCCGACCACAAAGAGTGCCAGCCAGCCAAACATTTGGCCGATGGCAACAAAACAATGGCCGGTGGCCTCAAGCCATGGCCGGTGAGGTGTGGCGATGGCCAACAAGCCATTCCCTACCCCTCAAAAGCAAAACACAAGTGTTTGGTGCAAATCCAAACACAAAACAGTTGAGTCGAGAGGTCTTGAGGCAAGGCGCATGGCCGAGACCTCCGAGAACTCAAGACGAACACAAACAAGGATGATCATCGGGTGTTCAGTCCAAGTCTTGAGGACAGTCAAAAATGGGGTGTCTACACACATCTATCAAAAAATATAACTATTAGTGTACCCAATATTTTCCATATATACCCATCCAAAAATATAACTACTAGTCTATCGAAATATTTTTCATACACATTTATCCAAAAATATATAATCCTTCCAAAAATACTTATAGTGCCAATTAGTCATGTACAATTTAGCTTCGTGCACGAGCTCATCCATCCATACCAAAGAAAAAGAAAAAGAATGTCAAAAATTGAGCAATCATTAAACCTTGTTTGTCTAAAATGTGGTAAAACACTTAAAATTTTACTTTCAAACTGGAAGGATGGAGCTCCTCCCCAAAAGATCACATAGATGGGATTTGAGAATTAGTCACTACAAAACTAAATCTTTGTTTGGATGCTTCTAGTAAATTGTCCAATACTGTATATGATTATTCAGAACATGCAAACATGTTCCCTGCCATACCACACTATTACTTGACATCAAACCAACCATCATGTTTACATTGTGTAAGAATCTCAAAAACATCAGATACAACAATTTTTGCAAGAAGAAAATTCTATTGTTCCCCTGCCATTTCATGCAAGTTAATTTTGTGATAAAGAAAAAAAATCTTAGAATGAGACCTCTAACTTCTCGAGAAGTCTACCCACCACTACTAAGGACATAAATCTTTTGTACATCATACACATCACATTAACTAGACATATGATAGTTTGACCCACCATTTAAATAAGCTTAGACTTTTTTTATTTTTGACAAAAGCATGGATGTTGGCATTAACCAGTCAAGAACACTTACAAGGAAAGGGCCACTAATTTTCTCACTCAAGTGCCCCCAGAGTCAATTAAATAGCACAAGAGCCCATGCTTACCTACAATTTTTCAGAGTTTGCATGGCCAGTATGAATTTAAACACTCCATGGACCCCCAACATCTGTAAAAAAAAAAAACAATTCAGTCAATTGCAATTTATACGATACACAATATTTAAATTTTCTTTAAAACTTTCCAAACAAAAAGTAATTGAACTTATTTTATAAAATGTTGAGAGCACAACACAATTCTAAAATGTTGAGAGCACAAATTCCATTTCTAAAATGTTGACCGCAAAAACAAACAAATTCCATTTATTATGAGGGGGAAATGTTTCAGCTTGTCGTTCATTTGACAAATGATTATTTCATCCTCAAACCTAGAAAGCATGGATATGGATACAAGTATCATAATTCATCAAAATCTAAGAAATTGGGATATAGGTACAACAAGGATACATCAATAATAAAATATATTTTTATTATTATAGAATTAAAATAGGGCAAATTACAACCCCAAGGGGTTGGGGCTAGTGGGAGCAGCTTGGGGCCTGGGGGTATACTCTCTCCAAGTCTCAGGTTCAACTCTTACTAGGTGCGTTCAACTCTTTGAGGCTACGCTCGCAGGCTCTGCCCAAAATTTATTTGTTATTCGATTAGAAATTTTAAGAGTAGGATATAATTTCCAAAACTACCACAAGCAATTAGTATTTTAAGCAAACTTCAAAGGGAGTATTTGTAATTTTCCCATTAAAATAGCAATAATTTTGAATTATTATTTAATGTTAATATAGTTTTTTAAATCAATAAAATAGCTTGAATTTTCATTTAGCTAAAAATAATATTACTAAAATGATTCCAAAAATATCAAAACATCCATCACATGGCAACATAAAAAGGCAAGTTGAAAAGCACTCATGATAGCAGCAAAGGCTAAAAAGCACGGATATTGACATGTAACACGACATTGATAGGCTGACACAAAATTTTCAAAAAATGTACACATGACATGTAGGGGCCACGTGCAAAATATATAATTTTATATATTTATTATATGTCATATATAAGGATACAGAATTATTATATGTCACATATAAGAATATTTAAGTAAAACATAATAATGTTTGAAGTCACAAGAAGAAAATTAGATATAAATTTATATTGTTTTATTTTATCATTGGATTCCAAATTATTTTATTTAAACTTGTAATGTGTTTCATGTGTATCTAAGAGTTAGGAAGTGTCCGACAACTATTGTGTTGTGTCGGTGACACGCTACCTTCTTAGAAATGCTTGTGCTTCTTAGAAAAAATGAATTGCCTTCAATTTTCATCATCCAAACAAAAAACAAATGTTTCGCGTAACTTGGGTTGTCTCTCTCCCCCTTTGTATCTCTCACTCATGGATGCATTTTTCTATGTAGCAACCGGAACTGAGTCCTTCATGCACATGCTAATTAAGGTAAATTAAATTGAGGATACATATCCATGCATATCCGACATGTACAACCTATTTCAAGTATCCGTACTTTCAAGCCTCAAACTAAAATGATGCACTCGGTCTTATAATGGATTGTTAAATTATCATCAAATTTATCCGATCCAAGTAAATGGGCCCGTATGTAAGAATCACAACATTTCAAATGGAACCACAAGAAGTTTGTTTTCCTTTTTTAACTAAAAATTGCAGTTCCAACATAAATAGTGGATCTTGTAGGCTAGCTAATAGACAGCCTTCATAGTCTCGTGACTTTGACATAGAGAAATAAGATCACTATTAAGGACTATTATCTTGAACCAAGTTCTTTAAGCAAACCACTCAACTTGGCAAAATCATTTGTGGGCCGACAAATTAGAAGCTTGATAACCAAATCAATACAACACTCTTAAACCAACATTTATTTGAACACACAATTATCATCTTAAAATATTGCATTTGTTCACAAAGAGAAAACCCTCCATCAATACTGTTTAGTGAGAGTCCATCATAATCACCTTTGCTACAACTGATCTTTATAAGTCAACAAGCAAGCCAAGGGGCTATTTGAAGGGTGTCCACATGATTTGGACACAATGCAACGATTCCATCATCTCCACACTACATATTATGGATTATTTAGTTTTGGCCTCATCAAAAACTCCAATTGATGAGACTGCAAGAAATCATAAGGCATTCACAATTTGGAAATTCAACACCAAATGAACTCTTTTATATGGATGGCAATAACCCCCCCCCCCCCAAAAAAAAAAAAAAAAAAACAAAACAAACAAAACAAAAACATACATAGTCTCACCTCTACATGTAGATAGGTTGTTTCTGAGTTGTGTTCTTGTGTATTTGTTCCTTCTACTTAATTAGTACAGGGACATAAAATTTGGAGTGGAAGGATTGAGTAGCCTCTGATAATCCTAATGATTTATTTACATCACCATTTAGTTGTTGATTTTAGATCTAGTGGCCCATAATGACTTTAACAAGTCCTCAAATGGAGAAGTTTTGAGTTCTTCAATTGATGTTGGGCTTGGTAAATTAAATGGCTGCTTCTGCGGTGCTGATGGTGAGGGTTTATCATCCACCTAGTTAATAGAAACACAATAACGTTTCAGCTAGAGACAAAATCATATTCTACGAAACAAGGACACGGACATGGATACATGACACAACGATTTCCAAAAAAATAAGAACAAGGACATGGTGATAATATGGCAATTTTTTTTTTTCCATAAAAAACCAAATTTAATAAAAAATTAACACCAATTTAAAATTTAAAAAATAAATAAATAACACCTGAAGTTAGACTATGTTGTATGAGCCTTTAGAGATCCTTAGAATGCAATCTTTGAACTTCACACAATTGTATATATGTAGATCAGTGTGTGACATTTTGTATATAAAGACATGGTATGCTGCCTTGTCCATGTCCCATAAGTGTCTGACATAACTGTGTCACCTATTTTGAAGCGTCGGTGTCTCATAGATCATGTTAGACTCTCACAACAAAAACTGTATTTCACTGGTGCAAAAACCTTGAATTGTGATGCACTTACCTTGTATTCATTAACCAGAGATTTCTCTGCATTTTGTATGATTTCAATGGTTTTGTGGGAGCGAGTGATTTCCATTTCTCTCACTCCCTCACGACAAGTCGCAATCAAGGAATTGATTTTCTTGCTTGCATCTTGATCAAGTTTCAGTAAATCTACAAGAAAATCATTCAGAAAATAATTTTATCTGAGTGAAAGATCAATTTGTATGAAGCAATGGAAACTTACCCTTAATGGAGGAAAGAAAACTCTTGTTTGTGCAATTGCTTCTTCCATTGTTGACAAGGCAACAGAAGAAAACGAGCACGGATCACTTGATTGGCTTCCACTCCACCCTAAGTAAACAAACCAAGGGACATTTGACAATACAATTCAATTTCTTTTATTAAAAAAAATATATCAATTTCACAGGATGAACTCACTTGACAATGGAGTAGAATCGACATTTCTTCTCTGAAGACTAAGAAGGGAGTCTTTAGCATTCCTCCAATGTTCAGCAACCATATTTGCCTTTTCCATGCTACAAAATTCATCGAGAAAGATAACAAAGATTCAATAGTATGATATATAAAAATTAGATTTACAAAAAAAAAAAAAAAAAAAAAAAGTAAAATGGGTACACATTATAAAATCAATTTCAATAGTCATAGTTCATGAAATTGATCATACCAATGTCTAAGGCCTTCTTCTAGGCCATCATTCACGCTTTCCACATTACTGTCCTCAATATATTGGGCGTCAATCTTTTGCGTGTAAGTTTCCCATTCTTCCTGGACAGAATTTGCCGAATCTTGGATGTTAGACATTTCCTGATGTAGATTGTTGATTCTATTGGCGGCACTCCCTCAAAAGCCATCAACTTCTGTTTGAACCTAAACAACCAGATTGACAGAGAATCATAGAATCAATAAAGATTTAAGTCCACCCTCCACTGAAAAAAGCTACACAAATCGCAAACCAAAGGGTAATCATGCGGTCAAAAAAGGTAAGTTATGATAAGGTTAAAACACAAAGGGAAAGAGAATGAATTCGCTAAACGGGAACCAAAGCATATCTTTCACATTAAGTTGTGTGTGTGTGAGAAAGGTTGAAAGAGATAAATTGAGATGAAGTTTTAAATATATTGCCGATTAATTGGATTGCCTACCAACTTTATTTTCCTAGCAGTTGAAGTAGCTAACATCTATGCCACTTTATCCAATAGTTGCCTTTCTTCGTTAACAGCATACTCCTCAAGCTTCTTTTCAAGTCCATAGAGTTCCTGGTTATTCACTGTGCGTGCTTCTTCCATTAAAAGTGTCAATTTTGAAAATGCAAGCTTAAACTCTCAAAGAAATTCAGTATAGTACTGGAAATCAATCGAGTCATCTGCAATGTTCTGGAGTGAGCCTGATGTCACAAAGTGTCAAACATAATTTCGAAAAGTGATTAACTTTTAGTGAAAGAAAAGGATTCTGATTGATGACAAATATAAGAACACACCTCAATCTGGTGTTGTGCAAAGATAGCAATCTTTTCCTCTTGATTATTGAGGTTATTTTGTAGCTTATTGATTAAAGGATCTGCCTCTAAAGCAATATTTCTAAAAAGCTAGGAAGAATGAAATGCCACTATGAGAAGATGACAAAATCATGGAAGACTCGGTCGAGAAATAATATTCACATTCATGAGGGAAGTTGAATGATTTGATATTTCCAAGTTTGGATTATCAAAAGCGAAGTGTGATTTTCTGTCAAGTTCTCCTGCTAAATCATCCAAATGTTATACACTAGAACCATACATGGATTTAAGCCCTCTGAGCTGTGCTTTAAGTTGTTCAGTAGCCTAAATATACATTAAAAGAACAGTATGAGTTCCAAATCCTCCATGTGTTTGCTTCAAGCATTGCTGAAATCACTGATAAAAGAAAAATGAGTTCTTATTTGTAACCAAATAATTTATATTTTACCGTGGCCTTTGTAGATACAAACAATTGTGTGTCTTCTTCTATTACTTTCAGTTGCAGTCCTTGTTTTGTTACAGAAGCAGCGACAGTTTCATGTACAACTTCAAGCTGCTATCTAGTTGAGCGCGAAAGTTCTGGATTAGAACTTTGTTCTGTCTTCCACTTTACTTTTGCGATCTGTTCACAAATCATAATTGGCAATGTCAATGAATCAATTTTTTGACAACGTGATCTTCTAATAATTTTAAAAAAATAAATAAAAACCAATGTCTGCGAGAAATTGGATACCTTTGATCTGCATTCCCCAGCTCAGCATGAAGCTCAAAGCTTTTTCAGTCATCGCTTTCTCTAACAAAAATATAAAATTTAAAAAATTTAAAAATCATTGATGCTCTAAGTTATTTTCAAAACATTTCTCTCCAGGAAAGTGAAGTTTTTTTAGAATTATCAGAGTAGAATGCCGACACTATATTTTCATAAGAAAATATTCGCCAAAAAAATTACAGAACTCTTCTTACCGAATCCTAGTAGATTAAAAATCAGGTAGTCCTTTTCTTTAATTTTTTCATTTGATTGGCTATAACTTTCTTCTAGATCAAGCATTGCTTGTCTGGTTTGTTCAAATCCTCTCTGCAGCTGAAAGCATAATACAAGTAATTTAGTCCCTTCCCTTGTAGAAAAGCACTGTAATTGTACAGAAATTATCTAAGAATGTTGAATGATGATCAAATTATATAATACCGAGAATTTCAAGTTTTTCGCTTAGTTCTTCAACTAACTGTTGCTGATTAATGTAAAGCTCCTGAAGCTCCATTAGTTGTTGCGGCATATAAATTTATCAACATACTACTGAGATTTGTGACTTAAAAAGAGTAAAGTCCCAAAAAAAATTATACTTACCTTGTTTTAAAACCTGAATCAACTTCCATGCACTCTATTTTCTGAGCCATTGCCTGTACAGATAGATCAAGGATTAATAGAATGTTTTGCTTTCATATTAAGAAAACAAACATTATCTAACAGCTAATGGGTTGTGATCTAAACCTTCTCAGCAGCTTCTTCATTCATGTAATGGTCTCGTGGAATGTAGATGCCATTCTTCTCCCTTGTAACATGTAACTCTGGTGACATATCCGTCCCATGTTGATTCATGGAGTTAATTTTTTGCACCGTGTCATTTTGTAGATATTAAAATATAATCTTGTAATATTTGAATGGGGAAGTGCTCAAAAACCTTGCTTAAGACGGTCTATCTCTTGTACAGATCTTTGATCAGCTCAAACTTTATCACCTTTTGATTTACCTAAAAGTAGTAGTGAGCTGAAATTATTATTGAGGGTAAAAACTAAAAGAAGAGTTTG
>JAPPVO010000016.1:182958801-183166531 GCA_030407325.1 Camellia japonica
TTTTCAAATTTGTAGATTCCGCTAAGTGGGCAACATTCCATATTGGGGAGGGCAGTGGTGTGCATGCAGATCCTGATGATCTTGGGAGAGTATGGTTCATTCTTTGCATCTTATGTCATATTACAATGCCTAAACTTGAAAGCAAAAGCAATACTTCCCAAGTATGTATACTTACTTGAGATGTGTAGGGAAATGTGATACCAAGCACCTGTTATTCTTGGGTCAAAGAGCTAAAGATATTTGAAGTGGATTTTATTAGGGTGAATTACACTAATAGTCCCTATAGTTTGGGGCTTGTGTCACTTTGGTCCCTGACTTTTCAATTGTGACACATTTGATCTTGAATTTTGAATCTTGTTCCAAATAAGGATAATTGAAGATATCATTAGATTTTTCAAGGGTAAAATCATCAATTTCATAAAATATAAACTAATTTGACAAAAATAAATGTCAAACAAATATTTTTGAATTTTTAAAAATTATTTCAACCCACTAAAAATAAAATTATGTAAAATTGATAAATCTTTTAGACATTTATTTATTTATTTTACCAAATTAATTTTTATTATGTGTTTGGATGATGATCATCTAAAATTAATTTTTAAAAATTAATCATGTAATTTTTATTAATTTTAATCAATTTTACATAATTTTATCATTGGTAGATAAAAATAATTTTTAAAAAATTAAAAATATTTTTTTGACATTTATTTTTGTCAAATTAGTTCATATTTTATTAAATTGACAATTTTGCCCTTGAAATTAAACAATAGTATCTTCAATTGTCCTTATTTGGAACAAGATTCAAAATTCAGGGTCAAATGTGTCACAATTGAAAAGTCAGGGACCAAAGTGACACGAGTCCCAAACTATAGGGACTATTAGTATAATTTGCCCATTTTATTATTATTATTATTATTATTATTATTATTATTATTATTTTGTCGTGGTCTTATCGTGGAAGGGGATTTCAATGGGACATCAAAATGCATCAAATTGGTTTTGATTTCAATGGGACATCATGATGGAATGTTTTGATGGAATGTTTTGTAAAAGACACCCAATTTTGGTTTCAATGGGACATCAAATTGGTTTTGATTTCAATGGGACATCAAAATGCATCAAAACTGTTCCTGACTGCTTTTTTTTTTTTTAATTTTATGACTAATAGAAATGGAAGCTCTTTTGTTATATGCCCGATACCCACCCAATTTCTTTGGTAAATATGAATTTATGGTTTAATTCTTAAATCTCTAGTTGTTTAATGATCTTTGTGTTGTTCTCTGTCAGTTATCTAGTTTTCTAGGTTATTGGTGTTTTTACTTTGTAGCTCAGGTTTACCAAATGAACATATTTATCTTGTTTTATTTGAAATTTATAGTCTTTTTATGCTTAAAATCTCTCTAACAGCTATTAAGGTTGGTGAGAAGCTTTGACACGTAAACAGCAATGTTCCTGATTTGTGCAATACTTTGGATTTTGCTTTGTTAATGGTGACTCATTCGTCAGTTAGTGTGTTTTAATCATAGAATCTATGCTATTGGTCTTTTTTTTTAAAATTTTTAGAAGGGATCTATGTTATTGGTTAAATCAGACATTTTTCATGCCTTCTCCACATATGTAGGGGCTCTCATATTTGGGTGGCCAGTCATAGCTCACAGTTACAGAATTTGGGCTGCTTACTAATGCCAACTATGATTATTCATTACATTTTCCTTTTGCTATGCTACTCTCCCAACAACACTGAGCCGACACTTTCAGTTTCTGCAATAATGTATTTCCTAGTTATGCTATGGGTAAGAAGATAATGATAGAATTCTGTCTAGGATTCTGAAAGGATAATTTTAGACACCAAAAAAATAAATAAATAAAATAAAATAAAATACAAAGAATAGAAGACTTAATTTACTTTCTATTTGCTACTCCAGCTTATATTTTAGTCTTTTTTATTATTGTAAACTTTGTTATGTATTTAAGTAAATTTTAGTAGTCTTTTTGTGAGCATGATTAAATGTAAAAATTTAAAACAAAATTTGATGCATAATCTTTTGATTGAAATTTTTTTTTTAAATATATATGAAAGTCTCATATTTAGGATTCACTTTGGTCTCGAAAAAGTCAGAACCGGCCCTAAATCAAAGAGATTTGTCCACTAAACTCAAAAACAGTAAAATAAAATTACCCAGGACAAGGAAAAGAAGGAAAACAAAGCAGGGTTTTTTTTTTTTTTTTTAAAAAGGGAAAATATATACCCCAAAAAAAAAAAAAATGAAGATAAGGAACATGTAAGAAGCATAAGAAAGGAAGAGAAGGCGTTTCTTACAGCAACAGAACAAAATCAGACTTTTCAAAGCCAAAAGAATCACCTAATCACATTAATAGAAGAGAAAACATAGCATAATTTTGAAGAGATGGAAAAAAATATATACCCAATTACTGTATAAAGAGATCACATAATGAAAAATCAAATTAAATAAAATATGCCAAAATCAATCGAATAGATAGACAGAAGTAGGAATTGGTGAGAAACTTTTCGTGTTAGTAATTAAGGAGGAAGACTTGGCTGACTTGCACAGGTCGGACTTATTCGTGCCTGCTTAATATTCTAGGAAGCCCCTCTCCTCCTTCCTTCCTTCCTTCCTTCCTTCCTCCATGCTTGGGCTTTGCTTAAAGTTCGACCCATTCTCTCTTCTACTTCGGTTCATGTCCATTTGCTTCAATCTCCAACCGTGATGATGATATTCACAGGTACGTACGTTAGTAATGACATCCAGTTTTCTGGGTTTACACTGTTGTTTGATTGAAATGTCACAAATCTGTTTTCTGTTTATTATTATTTTAATTATCTCTGGCTCAAAATCTTTTAAAAAAGAAAATCATATTAAAATAGTTTACCGATCGATTGACAGTTGCAAGTGCGTTGGTGTATGTGAAGAAGAGGAGCATTTATGAAGTCATTCCAGAGAGTGTGAAGAAGGTGTGGACTGAATGGGAGCTGCGAGGGCTGATTCTACTCAGCCTCACCTTGCAGATACTACTGATACTGCTAGGCAAACGCCGAAAGTATATCGCCAGGACTTGGATCAGATTCACCCTCTGGTCTGCCTACTTAACCGCTGATTGGGTGGCAACCGTCGCGCTCGGTGTTATCTCCTCCATCGCTAGTCACCACAACCACAACAGCAATTACTTCAATACTCATCCTGACTGCCGCCGCTGCAATAATGCTTCAAATCCAGCAGCAGTTGACAGAGAGCTGATGTCCTTCTGGGCACCCTTTCTTCTCCTCCACCTCGGCGGTCCCGACACCATCACCGCCTACTCCATGGAGGATAACGAGCTCTGGTTGAGGCACTTGCTCGGACTGGCGGTTCAGACCGGAGTCGCAGTTTACATCTTCCTCACGTCCTTGCCCGGAGATTCATGGCTTCCGTTAATGAGCTTACCTATGTTTGTGGCCGGTCTAATTAAGTACGGAGAACGGACTTGGGCACTAAGGGCGGCAAACACCGAGAGACTCCGAGAATCGCTGCTCACTCGCCCGGATCCCGGCCCCAATTATGCAAAATTCATGGAGGAATTCACTCTGAAGAAAGCTGAGGGGTTCCATGTGAAAGCAGCTGAGGTTATGGAAGAAGCCACTCATCATTCCTCCAGTACTAATACAGGCCGTCGTGAATCAGTAGTGGTGCTTAAAGCATATGATCTGTTCCAGACATTTAGACGCCTCTTTGTAGATCTCATCCTCAGCTTTCAGGACAGAGACAGCAGCTTATCTTTCTTCCTCGAAAGCAATTGGAAAACTGCTTTCAATGTGATTGAGGTCGAGCTTGGATTCGCCTTCGATGTTTTTTACACCAAGGCAGCTGTGGTTTACACTCCCCGAGGTGGCCTGCTTCGCTTGACAAGTTTCTCTTCCACTTTTGTTGTGTTGGTTGCGTTTGTCTTCCTATGCAACACGCGCAAGGACCATTACCACCTGATCGATCTCATTATCACTTACCTACTGCTGGTTGTGGCAATTCTTCTGGAAATGTATGCTGTCTTTGTTATGATCCGCTCGAATTGGACAGATCATTGGCTGAGTAAAAACAAGAGAACTCGGGACTTTCTCCGGCTGCCTTGTCTGCAAAAACCCGAGAAACAGTGGTGGTCTAATTCCATGGCACAGTACAATTTACTAAGCGTTTGCCTCCGGGATAAGCCAGCAATGTGCCCCAAGATCCAAAGGCTACTTCGGATTGATGAATTTCGAGAGAAACACAGGTACAAGACCTATAACAATGTGTCCCCGAAGCTGAAAGAACTTATCTTCAATCATTTTAAGAAGTTTATGAGAAAAGAGGATCCGTCGGCTTTATGTAAACACAAAGGTAGTTTTGTTCTCAAGGAATACGAGGATTGTACCGAAATTGAGTGGAGTACCAAGGTGGATTTCGACGAAAGCATCCTTATCTGGCACATTGCTACGGATTTGTGCTATTACAGGGAAATGGAGGATGGTCATGGTGGTGGTGGCGAAGACAATACAGAAAGTAATAAAGAGGAGAGCAAACAAATTTCTGACTACATGTTATACCTACTGGTAATGTGTCCAGCTTTGTTACCAATAGGAATTGGGATGATCAGGTTTCAAGACACTTGTGCCGAAGCCAGGGAATTCTTTGAAGAAAGAAGTCACATATCTATAATTGGTAATGAATTAGAATTTAAAGCCAATGCTTGCAAGAAGTTGCTTTATGTGAACACTGAAGTATTGCCGATTAAAGTGAAGGGGGACAGGAGCAAATCTGTGTTGTTCGACGCATGCAGGCTTGCAAAGTCTTTGCGAGACAAAAAGGGGGGGAAATGGGAAATTGTGAGTCATGTTTGGGTGGAGATGCTAGCTTATGCCGCTACTCGCTGCAGGGGGCATCAACATGCTCAGCAGCTCCGAAAAGGAGGAGAACTTCTCACTCATGTCTGGCTTCTCATGGCACATATGGGTATCACTGAACAGTTCCAAATAAAAGGCCATGCCAGAGCTAAGTTGATTGTGAAGTAGGAAACATGGCACATTATATTGTAGTGTAGGTTACATTAGTATGAATGTAATTCATACATTTTTTAAATTATGAATCTTTTTTTTTTTTTTTGCTGGTAATGAATTTAAATTTAATCTATCAACTTGATTCTGAAACCATTTATCAAATTTAGAAGCATATAGCAAAGAAGTTAACTATCGCTCTGTCTTCAGTCAATTTACCTTCTACTTGTAGGAATTGTTGGATGGTCTTTGTTAAGTTGTACACAATTATTATACTGGTACAAAGATAACCATAATGAACCAACAAATAACAAAAGCAAGGTGTCCATATGGAATGAAGTACTCATATAATAATTATGACCATCAAAACTCAATATTTCAATCTTCCCAGACTTCTGGTAGCACTGCCGAGGTTGTAAACAGATAAAAATCAAGTCCACTAATAAGTTGTTTAAGCTTTTCTAAAAAAGTTAACAAATTTTCACTTGTTTAAATTTGACTAAATTAGCTTTATTCTTTATAAAACATATAATTGAGTCGAGCCAAGTTGAAAACATAATAAACCGTAAAAAGTATTGAAGGTTGACCTATTTATATAATGAATTGATCTCAAACGATCTTTTTATAAACCAAATTCACATAAAGTTTGAGTAACATAGTTCGTTTTTTTGGTCTCTAGCTCATCTAATCCAGCTTTCCAAAGATGTCCACACATTCCAATTTACTATGTCATCGTTTGCCTCGTGTTTTTTTGTAGACTAAAATCAATTCAAAAATGACTGACTCACCACCTACCACTCAGAAAAGTCCAAGACAAGACAACACTCCTGTCTATTATATGAAACTTTTCTATAGTTTTTCAACCCTCACACTCACATATTGGTCTTTGCAAATCTGTTGATTCTTTCAAATCTGTTGAATCTTCTGCAATATTGTATCATTAAGGTTGCCTACTTAGCAAATGATCAAAATATCACAATTAATATGTGTGCTATGTATATATTAGTGGTAGATAAATTAGGAACAAATTTGCCACCATATTGCACTTAATTCCGAATATGTTTCATTCACTTTGACATTTTAATTTAATAAATTTTAATAGAAAGGAAGGAGTACAACAGTAAATCAAAAAAAAGCAGCTCTTATTATTATGATTATTATTTTGGGGGGGCTGCTGGTTTGAATGAAAGCAGAAACACAAACAAGAACTAATGAAACACAACAAAAAGCAAATTAAGACACTGGGAGAAAAGGATGGCAAGGCTAACTTCTCCCCAAGCTAATTCTAACTGATAGATCAGAGCAGATGATGATTCTTCAGGTAGTAAGTCTGCAAACTTGTTTCGGACAGATTGTAAAAATGCAACAACATCTTACGTTCTATCAGTCTTTTTATTCTTCTTCCCACTGCAACCAAAACAAAATAATTTTAGACAGTTCAAGAAACAGCCAATATGACTATGCTTGCGCAATGTTAAAATAGTCTAGCAAGTTTATTTTAACAATCAATCAACAAGCAAAACAAAAAAGCCAAAAAAATTAAACAGAAAAGCAATAACTCACCTCGGCAGGCAAAGAAGTGAAACTCCAATGATTATTAACAGTAAGGTATGTATGATCACATTTTTGTTGTCGAACATTAGCTACGAATTTTTCTGGCATTTTTGTCAAGACCAGTTCTTCAAGGGAGTTCAGCAGAATTGGAGGCAGGATACTCAGCTTATAACAGCATCTGATATTCAATTCTTTGAGATTCGGCATTGCCCCTTCCTCCACATCCCATTCCTCCAAGTCATTCAGCATCCAGAGTTTCAAGCCCTTAAGCTTACAGAATCCTCTCACAGGGCAAACAATTTTCGTCCCGAGATACGAATTAGCTAAAAGCCTGAGAACAGTTAGGCTCTGCAACTGCCCCAGAATTGGCATGGGATCTTCAGTAAGGCGTGAGATTGACAATGTTAGAACTTTGAGTCCCGGTGGAAAATCATGTATATCAGGTAGCTTCTGTAAACTACCTAGCAAATTCAGGTGGGAAAGCTTATCTAGGGCCGACAATGATTTCAAATGTAGTTTGGAAGGACGTCCCCTTTCGTCTTTGGATCGCAACCTTAGAGATTGAAGGCTGGTCAGTTTTGAAATCCAATCAGCTAAGTCTAATAAGCTGGATTCCAAAATCAGATTGAACGTAATGCCTAATTCTCTTAGATCATGTAATTTGCTTAACCCATTCTTAATCGAACTCTTGTCATCTACAAACAATCCCCATAAAGTCAGGAGCCCCGGCAAGAGACGAAGCGGTTTTTTAGGCATGTCGAGACGGATTTCATTAAGATTGAGATGTCGGAGATGCTTCAATTTCCAGATGGAGTTGGGTAGGCTATTGATATTTGTGTGCTTGAGATCCAATGTCTCGAGGTTGGGCAGGTCGCCAACAGATTTAGGGAGGTTGTCCAAGAAAGTCCATCTCAACCCCAAGTACCTCAAATTAAAAAGAACTCCGAGCTTATCTGGTAAACTCGGTTTACAGACGCCTTCTAGGTCGAGCACCCTGAGCAACCCAAAGCCTCTGCTACCAATGATTTTTTTGACAAAATTGGCGACTTCCCTTGCAGGGATGTCTTTCTTTTGAATGTTGAACGATATGTAAGACCTCAGATATTGAAGTTGTGAGAAATTGAGAGAGCAATTCTTGATATCTTGGTACTCGACAATCCGGCGAAGTACAAATTGGCCTTCTGCTTCCTTATTGTAATCAAAATTGCTGCGATGGACATGGAAAAGGTTGATTTCTTGGGTTTTACTGAGCAAGTAATCATGCAGGGCGCTCGGTAACCGACATCTTCTGGGGCTCCCATCGGACCTAAATTTTGATATCTGAATCAAGTTTCGGTTAACCAGATCCTCAAAGTATTCTCCTGCTACATCCTCCGAGGCCATTGTTGGGGATCGCTTCACGAATCCCTCGGCAAGCCACAACCGGACCAACCTCCTAACCGGGATGTCGAATTCTTTAGGAAAAAGCGCCAGATAGATCAGGCAGAGTTTTCTGCCTGCAGGTAGGTCATGGTAACAGAACGATTGGATGTTGAACAAATGCGCGTGACATTGCCTACAGATATGTTCCAACACTGGTGATAATTCATCGTCGCTGCTTTTGGTAGATAACAAACCTGCAAGGAGGACAATCCTCAAGGGCATACCTTGACATATTTCAAGAATCTTCATCATGTTTTGATCCTGGGAAGCATATTTAGTGAATCTTTCTCTGGGCCGTGCCTTGTTCAAGAACATTTTCCAGCTTTGTTGACGATTTAGCCCCTTCATACGATGCAGATCCGCAGACGACGAACAATTACCCACTTGTTCATGACAAGTAGTCAGGATGATCTTGCTGTAGCCATTTCTTGTTTTCAGAAACACATGCTTTAGTTCATCCCAGACACCACCATCGGCATGGACATTGTCTACGACAACCAGATACCTATTCTCCGACGACAGCATATCTACCAGGACTTGCTCGGGATTTAGAGGCACCCCCCCTTCGCATTTGTCCTTGGAACTCTCGAGCTGTTTTAACAAGCTGAGCAAGAGATCCTCCTTCTTGTAATCTTTGGAGAAAAAAACCCAAGCGCGGCCGCTATTGAAATACCTCTTGACACCTTTGCTTTTGTAAATTGCTTGTGCCAGCGTAGTCTTCCCCGATCCCACCGCACCAACAATTGAAAGAATAGCATTGCAGCCACCTTTGTCGTCAGAGGTTTTAAGCCGTTTCACCAACGCATTTACATCGTCTTGAATCCCAACAATTCCTGATTCTTCTTCTTCGTAAGAAAAAGAAAACGTAAGTGTACGCTGCTGCCTCAGACTCGGAGTTTTTACAGCAACATTATTCCTGACAGGGCATGGGTATTCTACTACTTGATCATCATCATCTTCTTCTTCTTTGTCTGCTTGATGATGGTCGTCATCGTCGATGATGATTTTATTAACAGATTGACCAAAATTGTTTTGCTGATGGTGTGAATGAGACGACTCGTTGATGTTTTCAAAACCGTTCTCGTCGGAGACAAGGTATTTCAAACTCGCCGTCGGAATCAGAAGGCTGAGTTTCTTGAGACGGTTGATTTCAGTTTCGATTGCAGACCCAATACGATCGATCTTTCGGTGGAGCTTTCGGCAAGACTTGCGGTTGTTGAAGAAGAAAAGGAAATAACACCTCTGGCGTTCAAGGGAAAGTGCAATTTTTTCGATGTCATCTTCAACTTGGTAAACAATGCGGAGGTAGTCATGATTGGTCCAGTCCTTCTTCACCTTCATCGAATTGTCGATGAAGAAGCCTCCCATCTTCTTGAGTTTGATTTTGATCTCCTTCATCGGCTTTTTCACTTTGTCGAACACCACTGTTTCTTCGACCTCCATGTCCGTCAGTTTTTGTTTTACCACAGACACTACTGCTTCGACCACATCCATCAGAATCAGATTATCTCGATCGAATGCACAAACACACAAAATACGATGACTAACTTCTCTTCTCTTCTCTTCTATTCTGTTCTGGGTATCAAAGATCAGATCAGGATTGAGTATTGTACCCACCCAAAAATAAAATATACTGATACGACAATTTTGAATTATACTTACCATTTACAGTCAAGATATGATACTTGCACATAAATTGGGTTTCACTTGACTCAAAGATTGGTCAAGCCACCATAGTTGAATGGGACTTGTGGCCAAGAAATGAGAAACAAAAGTCATTTGGAAAAAAATAATGAGCGTCAATAAATAAAGTGCATGGGTAATTTACAAACCAATATTCAGAAAGTCATGATCAGTGTAGTAATTTACTTTTATTTATGAAGAAGTCTATGGATTCTAGTAGTCACTCAAAAAAAATTAAAGTTTTAGGAGTAAAATTTAAGGATAAAATTATTTTTTTAAGGATTAAATATTTTTATTACGAAAAATATCGTTATTACAGTTTTAGTAAAGAAAATTGGATATCAGTGATGAATTATTATCCTTTTGAGATCAATTTTTTTGTCTCAAAAAATAAACTATTTTGAGATCAAATTATTTTGTTTCTAAAAGTCTATTTATTAGTAACATTTTCAAAATTTTGTCACTAAAGTCTTGTTTTTTACTTTTCGGGACGACCATTTAGCGACTATCTTCTTGACGATTAAAATTGATTCCTAAATATCTTTTTCAACAAAATTTTCACTTTTAGAGACTAAAACATATGATCACTAAAACTTTTATATGTTGTAGTGGGTGATTTTTTTATTTTCTTTTTTTTCCCGCGGTTGACAACTCTCCTACTTGGACAATAACCATTCCAATGATCCGATGTGTCATTTGAGTAAAAATATAGTGTAACCATAATATCATATAGTTTTTATGTGTGGAAGGTTTCTCTTATGTTTTAAGCATAATTACCTTGTCACATATATATGACAGATAAAATAGTAAGAAATTATTGGACAATGATACTAATGACATAATATGGCTGTTACATTAAAAAAAAAAATTTGTATCATCTCATATAAAAAGGTAATTCAATTAAAATTCTGTGAATGATTTTTTTGCATTATATATAAACTTTTTCATATGGTAAAAGCCACACAATCTTGCCCACCATAAATTAAACTTTATAAATAGTTTTCTTGTACATTAAAATACCCTTCTCTATTGAGTTTAATAACTAAAATATTATTTTTTTTGGTCAATTTTATTTAAAAAAATAAATAAATGATTTAGACTCAAAATAAATCAAAAGATTAGTGTTTAAATCGATAAAATAAAAAATTCAGAGTTTATTTTATTACAAGAATCAAATCCTAAGATTTTTTTTTGTAACTTTCCCTAGAGTTATTTTGCATTGATCACGAATTGATTATGAGACTATTCTTTCTTTGTGCACCAAATTTGCTGGTTCGATGCCAGCTTTGGAAGTCTTCTTGAAATGGTCACATGGTTGATTAATTTCCAAAGACAAAAGCTATAATCATCATTTATTTCTATCATCTTATTTTATCTTATCACACGACTCGCAAGTCTTCAATACAAATGAATGAGCACCTTGGCAATTTCGCCCAAGTTGCTTTGCAATTTACTCGAGTAGAAGCAAATATTTTTCTCACTTGGGCCAAAGATTGCCGAGTGGCTGAAATTGAAGAGGGAAGGTGACAAGAAATGGGAAAGAAAGGTTATTACGAGCCAATTTTCTAGCAAAGACAGATATATGTTTATTTCACTTGACTCAAAGATTGCTCGAGCCACCATAGTTGAATAGGGACTCGTGGCCAAGAAATGAGAAAGAAAAGTGATTTGGAAAAAGATAACGAGCCTCAATAAATAAAGTGCAAGTGTAATTTACAAACCAATATCTAGAAAGTCATGATCAGTGTAATAATCTACTTTTGTCTATGAATAAATCTATGGACCCAGATGTATGGATCTTGAATTTATCTCAAAAAGAATTGTATGATTGAGATTGAATTTGTGTAGTGTGAGATTCATGTGTAAAATAAATCTGAACTATAAGATAATAATTCTGGATAATTTCTGAGTAGTTAAATCTGAATTTATAATATTATTGTTTGTTTATTCCCACACCTTATCGGAAATGATGAATTTTCATCGAAAGAATCTCCAAACTAATAATTTCAAGGATTTGTTAGCTACTATTTTAAGGAACCTTGAAACAGTTATGCAATCTCTATGATATGAACTTATTAAGAAATGTTTTTTTTAAAAAAAAATAAAACTAGTATTTCAAGCTTTTTAATGAGTGAAAATTCTAGGCTTGGCTTTGAAAATTTTCTCATTAGTAAAATCACTGCTGAAAGTTTTCTCTACTAATCTTTTGTTGCTTTGTGGCTATTTGTTGAGAAATGTTATATATTACCACTTATTATCATTATTTTGTATTACCGCCTGCATGGAGACTTATATTTGATTTCTTTATTTGGAGTTAATTATTAAGAAATCAATAAGTAAATGATATCGTACCATATCTATGGACTCTTGTGAAACTCAAAATTTTCATATTAATTTTCTATATTTCTTATTTTTTAAATAGTTAAAAAAATTTATATTAACTAACTTTTATTGAATCATTTAAAAAAAAACAATCTTATTATGCCTTAATTTACACATTTTAAAAGGAAAGTTAATTAATCCATTTAAAAATTTAAATTTAGAAATTTGAAAAAAAAAAAGAAGTTAACCAATCAATTTTAAAATTTAAATTTTTTTACCACTAAAATATAGAAATCAATTCACATCTTTCATAAATTTTTTCTTTTGATGTTTCATATTTTATATATATCGACATTCTAATCTATATATCTATATTATAGTAAAGAGACATTTCATTAATAAAGGTAGTAAAACTTCCAAAGTTTCATCCGAGAATTTCAAATTTTAGTAATTAAATAAAAATATTTAAAAAATTAGAGTTAATTACCTAAAAGTCCTATTTATAAATGTTATGGTAGCTCAGGTTCTATCTAAGATTTTTTTAACCAATAAGTCCACTTTAATAAAACTAATAATATAATCAGTTTTTTCCAATTTTTAAAACTAAGAACATTACTAATTTTATATAGTAATATTCTAGATAATTGTTTCACTAACTGATGAAAAAAACAGAGAATGAGATTAAACTTTTTGCCTTTCTACTTATTGGTTTGATTCAACAATCTAATAAAATCGAGAACATTATCAGTTTTTTCATTTTAAATTTTTTTTTTTTAAAGTTTTACATCAATGTTCCATCATCATACTCCTTTATAGATACAAAATTTTTAATTTTGCACAAAAAAATAATTCAGTTTTTTCAATTTTTTTTAAAAAAAAATATTAGTTTTTTTTTTTTTGCACATAATTTTATTTTAGTTTTTTCAATTTGAAAATTGATATTTTAAAGTTTTGAAAATCAAAATAAATATCAAATCATTATGTTCTTTTATAGATAATCATAAATGATGAATAATCATTGTTTGAAGGGCAATTTTGACTATTAAAAATTTAATGGGATTTGAAGGTCCAAAAAATCTTAGTTAAGAGTTAATGGGGTATAAGTTCATAAATTAGAACTTGTGGGTAAATGCCCCAAAAAATTATTGGTGTTTGTTCTATCATAAAAAATTTCATAACCAATTAACCTATCTCATCTAAAGATTTTTATAAGATCATTGATATGTGATCTCTATAATTTTGTTCCCTTTTTTTAATACATTTTTAGACGTATAATTTTGTTTCCTTAAACCCCCAAGATAGTGTATATCAATACAATAAATGATTCAAAACTCTTTTCAAATATTAATGATGTGTTTGGTTCACTGTTTTAGGTACGATTTTGGATATCCCTATCTCCTTCTTCTTCTTCTTCTTCTTCTTCTTCTTCTTCTGTTTTGTTTTGTTTTTTTTTTATCATTTTAAATTCCTACCGAAATCTATAAATCAAACATAACATAAAGTTGGGTATATTATTTTTTCAAATTTCTTTATATTTTTTTTTTGAAAAATTTGAATTAATATTACTTTTTAAAATTGTGTACTATAAACTCTTATCACACATGTCTCTTCATATAATAATGATTGAAATTTGTTTAAGTTGCTATCTCGTAGATTAGTGATAGAGTCAAAGAAATGCGTAGGTTTTAAAGTTTTAAAGTAAAAATTTTATGTTAGAATTTGTTCAAATGTAATTCTCTTAATATTTATAAATATTTTTTATTGATTGATAAAAAGTACTATAAATATTAAGATTTTTTTTTTTTTATGATATTGAGTTATTAAAATATAATGCATTATAGGCTTAAACCAAAAATTATTGAAAAAAAATCAACTTGAACTATATTTTCTAGGCTCAATTTTTAATATTTAGTCTTCGTTTGGGAAGAGCTAAAATAGCTTGGCTTTTTGACTATTTTAGCCTCATTTGATTTTTGTTTTTGGCTTTTTTGACTTTTGTGAGAGAAAAAATATAATGATTATGGTTTGGATGTGACATTTTGTCTTATTGGCTTATGTAGCCAATTTTGTCTTTTATACTTTTTTAGCCAAAACCAAACATAGCTTTAATCCAATATTGGAACTCTCAAACTAGTTCATACCGGTAACGAATTGATCAAGACAATTTTTAATGATTAGGTAAATGTCACGTTAACATAAATATTGAGTTGACTAGCTTCTAGCTCACTTCTAATGTTTAGTTGATTACCCCAAAGTCAATCATAATCAATTTTTACGAAAGAGTTATGACATAAGATAATTTATAATTTTGAGTAGACAAATTTTTAGACTTTACACAATAAGAAAAAATTAGTATATTAACAAATGTAATTTATTACTATCATATGTTAAATTAAAATTACGAAATTTATAAGACAAAATGTATTTATATTTTATCGTAAATTGTAATTTTTTCTTTAATTTTTACCAATTAAATTATGACATGTTATTTTTTTTATAAAGAACTTATAATACAATTAATGATATCAGAATAAAAACCTTCTCTTTTTGCGACTGATTATTTGACCGTCGCAAAAAATAATATTTACACTTGATAATTTTTTCTTCTATTTATTTTTCCCTTTTCTTATACCTATGCCCTAACCCTTTTCACTCTCACACTCCCGACTGATTTCCTCCAAATCTGATTTCGCTCACTCAATCGTCTGAAGAAGAGACCATGGTCGTGATGAAGAATCTGATTTCCCTCGATCGTGAAATCTGATTTCGCTCGCTCAATCGTCTAAAGAAATTGGTTGTGATCGATTCTCAAGAATTGTGGGATTCCTTGTGATCGATTTCACTCTATAGATCACCAACGGTATGAACTCTCTCTCTCTCTCTATCTCAACTCAGTAAGTATCTTCAAATCATTCATTCAATCTAACTCTATTTCTCACTGTAATTCGATCATTGTAATTCATTCTCACTGTAATTCATTCAATCGTTTATAATGTCTACCTGAGGATGTTTCTTGGTATTTGAAGGTGAATTCTAGTTTAGATCATGGAGCATTCTCCCTCAAATGTTTACCGTCTCTAGTTCCTTTAGGTCATGTCTTGGAGAGGACTTCATTTCTAGGTTTTGTTTGTTGTAATCATGTTTCTTTTGTAACAAAGCCTATAAAGATTGGGCCGGAATATTCACTGCAAATATAGGTTGTCTATGTTGCTTAATCGATTCTTCATCTGCGGCTATCATAGAATTGATAGGATCTTCTCTCCTTTCGTAGTGTTTTATTAATTCTTATCCTTGGTTAGTGTGGATTCCATCTTATTTTGCAAATACTATTTTGCTCTGTAACTTTGATGTTCGTGCCAAAGTATTTTTAGTAATAACCATAATTGTTGGACTCATAATACATGGATGTTTTAATTAGTGTTGCCATACAATCCTCTTATTCTCATCTTCTTAAGAAGATATCCTGTTTGATGCACAATGAAATGAACTTGGTTCTAAACTCTTTTTCTTGTTACTTCCCTGACTTGGTTGACAGTTATAGATTAGTTTCATAGAAAAGGTACACCTCAATTTCTTGAACTAATGACTTACGCACTGTAGACACCCCATTTTTGACCGTCCTCAAGACTTGGATATTCTTGCAGGTACATCCGGTGACAAGAGTGATTGCTCGTCGAGCACTCGAATTCCGCTGCGGAACGCCACAGATTTGAGCTTTCCAAACCCTGCATCAATTCTGTCTCATTTTTGGACCATGTGTTGGTTCTTTAAGCATGTTTTTCTTAGTGCACTGCCAGCCATTGATGTGCCCTGCCGACCATCAATGAGGCCCTGCCGGCCACCAATGCATCAGAAGATTTTTTTTAGATATTTTGAGCCAGCTGGTGAGCACTGGTGCTCCGTAGATTTTTTTTAGATATTTTGAGCCAGCTGGTGAGCACTGGTGCTCCTCTTCATACACGTGTATAGAGGGATGAAGGCAAGCTCTTGGCTTGCATTTCTATATAAAGGGAGGCCCCTCCCCCATTTGAGGGGTTACAAATTTTGGTGAGCAAAATTTCTTCCTCTTTCTCTCTAGAATCCTCTCTCTCTTGATTTTGTGCTTGAAAATGGGAATTCTCTACACATTTGTTCTAAGAACCTTGACCAAACACCTTCACTTTGGAGTTGAGGTCCCTTGAAGCTTGGTTTGAGGTCATAAGCTTGGTTTGAGCTTAGAAATTGTGCTGTTTGTTGCTGTGCTTCAAGGGTAAAGCCTTACCCTCTTTAAAGCTTTGTTTTAGTTGCTTGTTTGGCCACCTTTGCATGCTAGTATTAGGCTGGTTTTAACTTTTAAAAACTCTGTTTTTAAGGTCTTAAAATGATGGTTTGAGTCTTTGTTTAGTTAGGGGGTGGTTTCCTCTCTTTGCTATTTGGCTTGTAAAGCCTTTTGAGCCATCTTTCAAAGCTTTTAAAACACTCTTTTCTTGGCCTTTTTAACTACTGAATTCTAGGGGAATATCAATGGCAAAAACTTGGTTTTGAGGTCCAAAATAGGAGGGGGTGGCCTCCCCTCCTTGTATCTTATTTGCATGTGTAGATGGCCTAAGATATGAGCATGCTTTTCTACCTTTTTGTAGCTTAGTTCAAGCATGTTTTTGGCTCTATTTTGACATGTTTCAACTCTATTTTTGGTTGGTTGGAGCACTTGTTGCTTGCTTCTTGCACTTGTAGTGTAATTATGCTTACTAGCTTACCATGTTTGATGATTTAGCCTATCATTCTAGCATGTGTTGGCTTGACTTCAGCACATTTTTGCTACTGATTTAGCATGCTTTAGATCTGTTTTGGGTGGTCTTGGTCATATGTGCTTTGCCTTGCATGGCTATAGTGTAAGTGGCTTCACTAGCTTTGTGTTTCAAGGCCTCCAACATGCTTTGCATGAGATGATTTTTCTACAACGGTCCGACATGACCCAGTAAACTGTTTTCTACAACGGTCCGACATGACCCAGTAAACTGTTTTCTACATTGGTCCGATATGACCCCATAAACTATCTTCTACAACGGTCCGACATGACCCCATAAACTGTCTTCTACAACGGTCTGACACGACCATACAGTGTCTCCTATCTACTTTTATTTGTCAGCTTATTTTTCTTGTTTTGTTACTCTCTCCAAACTCAAGTTGGTTAGTTCCTAATCCTCTTGAGTTTGAGGGGGGCTGTTGAATGTAACAATTCCTACACCTACTCCACTATAGTTAGTGCACCATAGTTAGTGTTCCATTACCATTATACCTACTCCAATATAGTTAGTGATTTAGTTTAGTGCTCCATTTAGTTTAGTGAGTGCTCCATTTAGTTTAGTGCTCCATTTAGTTCTTATTGCTCAATTAATTATGGCTCCATTGTATCCCATTTCTCTCTATAAAAGAGAGCTCTTGTAAACACATTGAATATATCAATCAATCAATAATATCAATATATTAATTTCCTACAGCATGATATAACATCATTTAACATGTGATTTCAGTGCATATACCTCTGTCACACTCTCACATATTTCACTCTTTCATTGCTTTTGAGAGTTGTGCTTTGAGCCTTGCTTGCGAGCTACCAAATAAGCATGCTTTTCTTGCCTTCTATGCTTCCATTCTAGCATGATTTAGCCACTGTTTTGACATGTTTAAGCTCTGTCCAAAGCTGGTTTGGTCATTTGAGCTTGATATTGCATGCCTCTAGTGTAGTGCTCTTCACTAGTTTGATGCTTTTAGGCCCTTTGCATGTTGTGCATGTGTTGCTTGCATGATTTAGTGTCTTTTGCATGCCATTTCAACACTAAAAAGTCTGTAACCTCCCTCATTTCTTCATTTTTCTATTTGTTTTGAGGGTTGATTAATCTTATGATTGTGTTTAAGCTTGAGATAGAGCTTGTGCTCAATGGCTTTAACTCTCTTTTGAGGGTTCCTCCTAGCCAAAGGCATGAGCTCTCTCATGTCTTAAACCATCCTTTGGTTGACCCCTTTCCAATTAGAGGACAATCATCTTGGACAAACCAACTAAGAATGGCTTGGTAATGCTAAAATGAGTAGATAAAATGAATCAAGTAAAACATGACCAAGATGAGCATGTTGTGTTTGCATTGCATGTGTTCAATCGAACGTTATATTAAACACAAGGTAGATTGGTCCATTTCATACTCAAAGCGATGAAATGAGCCAATCTCCTTTGTCTCCATCACCCTTGATCATGCGCAATAGGGTGGTGGTCCTTTGAGTCTTATTTTTGTGCATTTATTGAAAATTTACAACTTGGATCTTTGGCCATCATGCATTGAGAATGCTTGATTGGTGGTTTTGGATCCAAGAATGCCTCTCCTTTGATGTTTTGAGATGATAAGGAGGGGCATAGTACAAACATATCCTTAGAAAACCCTCAATTTTCCTCTGTTTGTGCTCTGTTGCAGTCTGGTGGTTTAGTACACCAGTGGCCGGCAGTGCATCATCCTTGGTCGGCATGGCTTACTTTTGGCCGGTAGGTGGCCGGCAGCAAGCCTTCATGGTCGGCAGGCCACTGGTGCATTCCTTGACATGGAATTGGTAAGTTGGAGCAGAAATTTCTTGGGATAACCTTACAAACAGAGCCTCTCAAGAGCAAACCGATGGGCTTTTTGGGGGCGAGAACCGAATGCATACATCTTCTACATCTCGGAGCAGAGTAGTAGCAGCATAGTTTAATATGTTAATTACTTCGTTAATTTGCATTGATTATTGTAATAATTAAGTAGCTTTAGCTTAGCTATTTCTTTATGTTGTGTTGTAATAATTAAGTAGATTAGCTTAGCTATTTCTTTATCTTGTTGTGTAATAATTAGTCTAATTAGTTTAATTAGATTAGTTTGATTAGCTTAGCCTGGAGTAGCTTAGCTTATTCATTCGGACCCTCTTGCGAGAGGGAAAAATGTTGTAATAAGCATGCGTGTGTGTGTGTATGTCTTCTAACCCCACGTCTTTCTCCCTTTTATTTAACCGCTTTTGATGGTTAGATTAGGGATCACGTTTTGATTAGCATACCTTATGCTTGCATGTTTGCATCATTCATTTGTCTTGCATGCACCGAGGCTCCGCGCATCATTCAAACTGAATTGTATTTCAATACTTCTTTGAATACATGTTTAACAGCATGTTATCAAATTGTTGCATTCATATGCCATCTTAGATAGTCGAGCCTATTAATTATATTATTGCATGTGTTGCATTATGCATTTTTGCATAGTTAGGATCATGCATATTTCTAACTAGCTTTTGTTTTGGTTCGGAGTACACTGTAAGTTTTACGTTTTAGCATACTTACATAAGTGTGAGTGTTGCCATGATAGCATACTTGCCATGAGGCTATGTGCTTATTTGTTAAACTGCATGAATGTCTGTGGATGAAGGCTTTATTACTTGAATTGAAACAATTCATCAAATGTGAGTTTTAAACCCACTTTGCGAAGTGGCAAAATCATGTTTCAAGCCCATCATGTTTGATGACAAATTCGTGTTTTAGCCCACTTGAGGGTGGCACTTTCAAACCATTTTCAAAAAACAAACATGAGTTATTTTGTTCCAATTCTTGCGATTTTAGTCTCTACTTGTATGCTTTGCGCATCACATAGTAAGTTATCTAATAACCGGAATAAGAACACATGTGTTTATAAAATAACATATCATGCTTAGTAGAAGTCGATCTTTGATCGGGCGAGCGGGGATGCTCATTTCAGGACCTTCTCCTCTCGTATCCAAGTTCCTGAGCCAAGGCAACTTTGGTGATGACGGACACGTGGACTTTGGCACGAGTCAGGATTTCTTAAATTTCTCAAAATAAAATATTTAGATGGCGACTCTGTAATCTGGCAAAGCAGTCCAGTTTTGGCATTATTTAATTCAAATCGATTTTCCAAAATGATTTGCCGGATTGGACTCTTTGGTGTTTATCAGTCTCACATTGCACTTTGTGAGATTAGATTCAGAACCATGACAGGAGTCTGAACTGTATGACCAATTCGCGCCTCTCCGAAAGGGGGGCGCGTGAAGAAAGTCGAGTGCTACACGCATGCTATATGGCATTGTCCTTTCCCTCATTTTTCTTCTAATTTGAATTCTATGCTTGACCTATTTATATAAAGAATCTACTGCTAAAATTAAGTCATGAGAATTGTCGTTTCTTTAAATTCCAGCCGATGCTTTGCCTTCGTTGGGATTCCTTTATAACTTATGCTATCATGAATCTTTTTTTGGAATCAAAGGGATTAATAAAGAGGCTGATCATCTACAAAATGTCACTAATCCTTACATACAAATCAAAGGGATTAATAAAGAGGCTGATCATCTACAAAATGTCACTAATCCTTACATACAAATCAAAGGGATTAATAAAGAGGCTGTAGTTGCTGCTGGTTCAACACTTAAGCTGGATGGTTCATATACTACAATGGTTTTGCCTCTATTTATGCATCTTTGAGTCCATTATGCCTTAATATGGCCTGAATTGATGGCTCACTTTTATACTATCCTTGTTAGAGTTACCTTCAAATAATTCTGGAAAGATTACCTCCGCCAGAAAGGAGTTCCAGTGGGATTCATACTCAGCAAGCTTCAAGATTGTAGGAACTTGTGGAATTTATACAATCTCAGGTACATAATAAGCATATGCTTTCTAGAATCCCGAAACATTCTTGATATTCAAAATGCACAGATGTCTAGAATCTGATAGTATGAAAAAGTTTTGAATTTCGTTTATGACCCAAGAAATCTACAAATTCAGGAAAACCAAAACCTTCTTCAATTCCCGATGATCACTGGCACCTATAACAGAGATCCTTGTTTTCTTATACATTTGTTAGATAGTTTGTGTTGTTTGACAGTCCCATACCTGTTTTACTCCTTGTTTTACTCCTTGTTTGAGTAAAAATGTCAAGATATATGATCATGGTTCATAAAATGTGAAAATTATAACATTGTCCAGTAAATCCGTGTGTTAGATACCTTGAATCTGGATAAATATTAAATACTAATTACTAGATCTCAAATTACCCAAATTTTGGAGTAAATGTATTATGTAACCTTTTGTAACCATTTGGAGGCAACTACCTAAACCTTGCCCTCTTTTTGTATGTGCATTTTTTATTTTTCTTATGTGTTTATTCCTTTCTATGTTTTGTGTTCCATCAATCTTAATGAAGTATTACATATCACAACACCATATTGATGAAGGATGGATACACCATTTCTTTTCTTACTTCATTTTTTGAAGAAAAGTTTACTCATTTTTTGCACTTGGACCCCAATAACCTCTCATAAATTAGTCATTGAAATTGAAGGAGGTGGTAGTCTCTTTCTGCCTTCAAATCATTTCACATGAAAACTTCATTCAAATGATATGATAGATCTTCATGGTAAAGTGTACCATTATTTTGAAATTTAACATCTCTTAATCAAATAATTGGTTTCTTTGTCAAATGTTTTTCCAATCAAAAATCATAAAAACTATTAGTTGATGTAAACCTAAAGCTCTAATTATGATTTTAGAAACCTTTTGAAAGAAAAAATTCTGATAAACCCAGATCCATATCCCCCATTTCTTCTACTACAACTTTTATTTTGAATCGTTCATGTTTTTTTTCAATTTCACCATCATTTTCTTGTCACTTTCTCATCAACATCATTTGTCATCTCTACCTCACTAATTTCTTGAATTAATTTGGAGAAACAGGGCATTCCTCTAAATTGGGTGAAAAACTCATCACCCTCTTTCCAAAAATTCTTGATTCTAAGTAAATATTATAGATGTGCCAAACAGTCTTCTAACCCAATAATATCAACTTCCTACTTCTCACGTATGAGAGGTTAAGGGTTAGACTTTCGTTAGAGACAAGGCTGTATGGCACCATTCTTTGAACTTATATTGGTACAATTTGCCACCTATTGCAATCGCTACTTTCTATATATCATATATGCATCTCTAAGGGAATAAACCAATCAATTGTGAATATTTTTGCATATAATATTCCTAATCAGTCCAAAGTTATACTCCAGGTGCACATGAGCCATGGCCCATGTAATAGTATTAGCAATTGCATTTTCTCTGTTGAACTTGTGCCATCAAGGATACTTGTGGAAAGTGTGGTAGTGACAAAAATAAATAAATAAATAAAAATTGCATGATTGTCCGAGACCTACGGTGAATTGTAAATTTATATCTCTAATATCATATTCCCGAAAGTAAGAAAAATTTAACAATGATTCATATAACTTTGGACAAAACAATGATTCATTATAAATAAATAATAATATCTCAGCTACACATTATATTTTTTATATTCTTTTTGTATTCTAGTTCTAGGTACTTGGCATTATTAAGAAAAAATTCACTCATATTTGTTAGTGTTAGGTTTTTATTCTTGGCAACCCCGTTTGACAAAACTCCTTTCAATTGTACTTGTTTTCGCACTTTTATTTCAGTGAGGCTATGAGTTTGTTAGATGTGAATCCAACCCGAATTGTGCCATGCAGAGAAGTTTGTGATGTTAATTCTTTCAAGATTGCCACTTCACTGATTATGACGGGGATTAAGCTGCCCGGTGTCACGACCCAAACCCGCCCCTATGGGTTTAGCACCACAACCGGCCAGTAATCCGAGATTACCGAAGGCCTGCTTAACAGTAATACAGTAATACAGGGTACAGGGGCATGGCGGAAGCCAATACAGTAAATAAACAATGTCCAATGAGCTGTGACAGTCTGTATGCAAAAAGACTTTTCATACATATAGACATTCAGCACAGAACAGTATGCATCATATATACAATCATTCAGTACAGGGACTTAATCCCTATTAAGCAGTACGGTACAGTGCAAAACATTCCGTCTATACAGTAGTACAACACAGATACAGAGACAGACGGGGAGATTAAAACACCCCTAAGCCAGTTTGACAGGCTCAGAACCTCGCAGTGAGGTACAGTGGTTGGCTTGACAAAACTGGAGTTTACCCCGACGCTTCTAGCAACGGTCCGATGCCTGTACACCTACATATATATATATATATATATATAAGCAGTGAGCTAAAGCCCAGTGAATAACACAATGCGTAAAGAGGTTTAGAATGAATGTCCTTACAGTAATGAAAACAGTTCATTAAACAGTATTTCAGTCATTCAGCCTTTCAGTCAATCAGTCATTCAGTCATATGTGGTACATCCATTAGCATAACAGTGCAGTAAACAGTAGGTCTTGGAAGACCAGGTCTTAATAGACCAAACAGTAAATGATGGCCATCATAACAGTAAACAGTAGTGGTTCCAACAAGGGAACCGACAGAGATCTCTGTAACAGTAACAGTAAACAGTAGTTGCTAAGGATGCCACAATACAGTTCAGAATATACGACATACATTCATTCAGTTAACAATATCGATTTAGAAAGCAGTTCCATTAAACAATCAGAAAACATTCTCAATTGAACATATCTTTACACAATTGTTACTCATAGAGTTCTGGGCTACAGTAAGCTAAAGCGTCTCCTCGAAAGGCCAACCCTACACAGTTAACAGATTGAACACACACTAAGCTACACAGTTGGGAAAGATAATAACTTAGTCCCTAATTTGCCTTGGTGTGTTCTACATCTATATCCTCATTAAGATGTCTTAAACTAGGCCTAAGAATGCTTAGAATGGAATGAGGATGCAAGGATGCATTCAGAAGACAGTTTCAGAATTTCAGAAAATCAGAGGTTCCGCTCGAGCGCAGGTTTCCCCGCTGAGCGTACATGAAACAAAGGTCCCCGCTCGAGCGCCAACTTCCCCGCTCGAGCGGACCAAAAAGTACTGGATGGGTGAAATTTACGCTCGACGCCCGCTCGAGCGTGTCACCCAATCCTCCGCTCGAGCATATATCCCTCCGCTCGAGCGGACTGTAAAACAGTGCAAGATGCTGGGAGCTCGATTTCCCCGCTCGAGCGGCACTTCCCCCGCTCGAGCGGACGACCAAAATCTGGAAAAATCCAGATTCGAACTCCAAGTTCAAAACTCAAGTTTCAAATACCAAATTTGATCCTCTTGGGCCAAATTTCTGGAAAATATTTGTAAACACATAGAATAACATGATTTGAAAGTCAATTTGAGAAATCAAAGCCCAAGGGTGTTTCAATCAAACTCCTTTTCAAACCCATTTCAAATCAAATTTCATGAACATGATACAAACATGACATGCATGAACTTAAACAACTTCAAGGCTCCAATTACCAGTTCAAATGAGCCTATTACTTCAAAAACAAGATGATTTCATGAACCTTAGCTAGAACTTGGACATGCATGTAACAATTTCCATGAATCAACTCAAACTTCAACAATACAAACATGCATGCAATTAGCTAGCTTCCAAGCTTCAAATCATGCTCTAAAGAGCCACTTCTTATCAAAACGAGATGAAATCATGGACTTAAACATAATCAAGAGCATGCATGCAACATTTTGCCATGAAAACACTCTAAAACTCTTCAATATATACATGCATGCAAGATTAGAGCTACAATTCAACATTTAAACCATGTCTTGGCTCTAAACTCCATCAATCTAGCATGAACATGCAAGAACTATCTTAAAGGCACAATTAAGAAGTTGAATTCCTTACCTAAGTCATGAATTAGAGGTATGGAGGCTCAATTTGCAATTATCACAACAATTCCCTCAATTTCCAAGCAAATCAACAAGTTGAATTCACTCCTCTCACTTCCTCTCTCTCTTGGTCGGTTATGAGCTCAAGAATGGGCTGATGAAAATGTTTTGTTTGGACGAAAAAGGCTCAATATGTTTTATATGAAAAGGGCCACTAGGTGGCAAAACGGTAAATAAGGCCAACTCTTTGATTTAACTTATTTTATCTAATTTAATCATACCAAATCGATTTTCAATTAAATATACCATTAATTCACATAAATTCCAATGATCATAAAACATTGATCCATTTCCGATTAGGCCGCCGATAAGGCCTTCAATTTGCAGTTTAAATTACAGAACATGAACAGATTGATTAACAATCAACAGATAGAAAATGCGTTTAAACAGTTACAGTCAATCAATCAGTCTCGGATCTCAGTCAGTCAGTTCAATATTTCAATCAATTCAATTATCAATCATAATCAGTCTCAGTTTAGTAGTAATCAGTGCTAAATCAGTAATCAGTGGTGAGGGTTGTTACACCCGGTCAGCTCGCGGGGGTCTAGGGGGGCAGCGCCCCCTAAGCAAAATGCAAAAATGCATTCAAAGTTGCCTGTCCGCTCGAGCGGACATTCCTCTGCTTGAGCGGAGAATGTTGAGTTCTAGAAGTTTATTCGCCTGCAAAAATACTGGATGTTGTTTTTTCCCGCTCGAGCGGAACTTTCCGCACTCGAGCGTAGGTCCGCTCGAGAAGCAAATCTGACGCTCGAGCGGAGATCGCGAGACAGATTTCTATAAATACATGTTTCAGTCCAAATCTAGGGTTATGCCTCCAGATCTTCTTCTTAGGTTCTAGGGTTTATATGTGGGGATATTTTGCTAGTTTTCTTTGATGTTTCATTGAGTATTCAACTCATGGTTTAAGAGGCATACATCAAAGGTTTGTTTGTTTATTCTACACAAAAGAGAGAGTTGTTCTTTAGTAGATTCTGAAGAATTCGAGCCTGAAGCTTTGGTGGATTCTGGAGTGGCTCATCGTCAAGACAATTCCGAGGTGAAGACGGGGTTGGAAGAAGCACATAGGGGTTGGTTTAATTCGAGCGTGGATTCGCTAGGTAATTGAGAGTATACCTGTGTAATTCCTTTATATCTTCTTAGTGGATTGTTTTGTGGCTGTTGCCCGTGGTTTTTTTATCACAATTAGAGGTGCTCCAATTGTGGTTTTTCCACGTTAAAATCGTTGCGTTGATTTGTCTTGATTGTTTGATTGGGATTGTTATATACTGCTTAAAATTGATACATAATCACAAATCAATGTCTAAGGAATTTCTAGATTTTTCAATTGGTATCAGAGCAGGTCGTTCTATTTTTTTAAAAAAAAAATCTTTTAGAACGAGATCTTGTTTGATTTATGATAATGGATTCAATTCGTGAGGGAAATTCAATGGTTCGACCACCCCTACTTGACGGATCCAATTATTCGTTTTGGAAAGCTCGGATGAGATCGTTTTTAAAATTTATTGATGAAAAAGTTTGGCAATCTGTCATGTATGGGTGGACTGAACCGACGATTACCGTTGATGGAGTAACTTTCCCCAAACCAATCGATAAGTGGGACACAATTGATTACCAAAATAGTAGCTGGAATAGTAAAGCTATCAATTCTCTCTTTTGCGCTATCACACCTGAAGAGTTTAGTCGTATTTGCAATTGTGAAGTCGCAAAAGAGGCTTGGGATATCTTACAAACTATTCATGAGGGCACTCCTTTTGTTAAACGCTCAAAACTTCCAAGGCTCACGTCTAGTTTCGAAAACCTTTCAATGAAAGATAGTGAGACCTTTAATGAATTTTATGCGAAGTTGAGTGACATTGTAAATTCCAGCTTCAATTTAGGTGAAAAAATACTAGAATCCAAAGTTGTGGGAAAAATTTTGAGATCCTTGCCCGATCGGTTCCAACCAAAAGTTACGGCTATTGAGGAGGCTCAAGATGTTGACAACCTCAAGTTGGATCACTTGGTTGGAAATCTCCAAACTTATGAGGCACATAGGAATTTCAAAAAGAAACAAAAAGATGCTATTGCTTTTAGTAGTGCTCATAGAGTTGGAGAAGATTCTGATGACAATTGTGAGATAGATTCCAAGATTACGGCTGCTTTTGTTAAACAATTTAAAAAATCTTTTTTGAAAAAGAATCCTAATCTTTTAGAATCTACTCATACTCATAAATCTAAAGGTAAAGATAAATTCAAAATTAATTCTATAACCAAGAAGGAGAAAGGAAAGATACAAGGGAACTCTAAAAGAGTCCAATGCTATGAATGCTAAAGATTTGGCCACTTTGCTTCAGAATGCCCCACTCGTTTGAAGAAGAAGAAAGCCCTCGCCATCACTTGGGATGATGAATCAGAATCTGATGAAGATGAAAGTGACAACGAAGATCAAGGCGAAGAGGGACATAAACAATTCCTTGCTTTCATGGCGATTTCCGAAACTGAAGGACGAACAGAGTATCCGAAGAGGTCGGTTGAGAATGCCACTGATGATGAATCCTCGGAGAGTGATGATGAAAAGCTTGAGCAAGCTTATGAAAAGTTGTATAAAAAGTCTCTTAACTTATCCAAATTGAATGACAAACTCACTACGAAACTCAAAGCATGTGAAAGTGAGAATGTCAAATTAAAGAAAGAGATTTCCGAGGCTAGGAATGATGCCCTTAAGATTTCTAATGATCGACAAGCTCTTTGTGCAAAACTCTTGACTTGTGAGACAGAGAGGAATGAGCTACAGTAAATCTATTCAACATATGAAGAAAAGATTGAAACTCTCGAGATGTCTCAAGTTGCTTTGGAAAAACTAATGATCAAGAAAGAGAAAGAACTCAAGTGTGCTATGGCTACCATTGGTCTTCGGAACAGAGGATCAAAGACGTTGGACAATATCATTGGGTCTCAACAAATTTGTTCTGACAAGAGTGTCATTGGCTTTGGTGGTAAGAAAGAGCAAAAACAGAGTGCTTCCACATCTCATGATACAAGAACTTAAGGAAAGGGAGAACAAAAAATTCAACATGAGAATGGACTTCTCAATCTTCCTAGAGTTGGTAAGGCCAAAGAAAAAAAGGTACACTCTGTTTTTATTTGTCATCATTGTGGTATGCATGGTCATATTCACCCTTATTGTTATTAGTTGCATGAGAGAGTGTCTCATAGAGATGGAAGAAAATCCAACATCTCGTGGGGTAGGAGATACTTCTTTGGTGGTAATGAGGTTAAAGGTCATATTAGACCTCGTTATTTTGATATGTTTGAGACCAAACATGGAGCGAGTTTGCATTTTCCTAGCTCTAGGAATAGGAAGTTGGAAACCATGTCAAGACGGGTTCTCATTGAAGTGGAAGGGAACCACAACGTCAAGACACCACCCAAGAACCACCATTCTCACAACTTTGTTCATACTAAAGCAGTTTGGGTGAGAAAACTTAACTTGTGTTAATTTGTTTAGTCGTTTTAGTTTTTGGTTTTCTGTGTGTTTTTTTTTTTGGGTCATTTAATGTGTAGTATCTTTTATTGTGTGCTTGTTTTTTTTGTCTTATTTTAGAAAGAAAAAAGAAAAAAAAAAACCAAAAAAATTTTCTTAGTATGGTTTTGCAAGCTTGAAATTTTTGAGTAGTCCTTGGTGCATATTGGAATTGATGAGAATATCCATTACATGTTAATATGTGTGTGCTTTCTGTGGTCATTACTCATTTTGGAGTGTGTGTTTTTTGATTAGTATATCTCATTCTGTATACACTCTTGGATTAGTAAATTTTAGAGTCTTCTGCCTTAGTGATTTTTTTTTCTATGGACTTCTGCCATTGTATCTTTTGCTTTTCTAGAGGAATTGACCTATACTAGCATATCATTGAGTCTCTTACCCACCTTCCATCTTTTTGCATCTCCACGGCTTTCCCCTCTGTTCTTTAGAGTCCAACCATGAGGAAAAGGCTACCTCAGAGTCACCAACCAGGCTATCCTTATTATCTTCATGCTTCTCTAGTTCGGTTTCCATACTCTTGAGCGTGTCAGCCGCCAATGAGTGTGCAAAAGAAAGAAAAAAATGTGCAAAAGAAAAAAAAAAGTGCAAATAAAAGAAAAGAAAAAGTTGTAGAAACAAAAAAGGATTCATTGATTGAGGAGGAGCCTCCGCTTTTACTTAACAAATACCCCTTGATTCCTAGTGGTTTGCCTTTCCTTAGTTGTGCTTAGATTCTCTTGTCAGAGGTCCAGCTATCAGATCACTACTAGGATTTGAATCTTGTGTTTTCGAACTCCAAGAGTCACACACACACCTTTCTCATGGGATCTATGCTTTTCACATAAAGCATCACTTTCTTTTATGAGGAATCTTCTAGAGGCTGTGCACATTGTGTTTTCAAGTAATTGTGCTTCTTGGATAGTCTTGTGTGTTTTAAGGTACAAATCTGAAATTCCCTACTTGCTCCACCATATTAATTTTTGTCGTTTTCTTCTTGTTCATTGTTTTTAGTAAGGGGGAGTTTGGTTTATCATTACAAGAGTTTGTTAGCATGAACACTTTGATTTATTTGGTAAGGGAGATTGGCTATAATTGTTTTGTATGTTGCTATGCACTGTTTGCTTATTATTTCCTCCTTGCATGCTCCTGATATTTACATCATCATATCATTGCTTGTGTGGTTTATGATCTTGCTTTTGTTGTTTGAGCTTCATTTGTCAATTCGTGACAAAAAGGGGGAGAAAGTTGTTTTTCATGTGTCTTAGGATTTCATGTATTTATGTCATGTGTCGGGTGCATATGTTTTAGTTTTCATCTATCCATCTATCCATGCTACATGTTCTTAAAATCTCCAAGTCGCATCTATTCATGTTTTCCATCTCATACTTCAAGATAATCTTGTCATATGTTTATTGCTTTTTCATATACTCTTGTGGGACTAATAGTTGTTTTGAAGATTATGGCACTAATAGTTGTTTTGCAGATCATGACCCTGAGAAAGAAGTTTGCTTTTGTTGGCTGTAATGGGTTGGGGTGTTTAGGATTTTATTTGTTAGGTGTGTTTTGTCACGGCATTGCCAAAGGGGGAGATTGTTAGGTTTTTATTCTTGGCAACCCCGTTTGACAAAACTCCTTTCAGTTGCACTTGTTTTCGCACTTTTATTTCAGTGAGGCTATGAGTTTGTTAGATGCGAATCCAACCCGAATTGTGTCGTGCAGAGAAGTTTGTGATGTTAATTTTTTCAAGATTGCCACTTCGCTGATTATGACGGGGATTGAGCTGCCCGGTCAGCTCGCGGGGGTCCAGGGGGCAGTGCCCCTTGACGGGTTTGGGGCAGCGCCCAAGCGGGGTCGAAGGGCAGCGCCCCTGAAGTAAAATGCAAAAATGCATTCAAAGTTGCCTGTCCGCTCGAGCGGACATTCCCCCGCTCGAGCGGAGAATGCTGAGTTCTATAAGTTTATTCGCCTGCAAAAATACTGGATGTTGTTTTTTCTCGCTCGAGCGGAACTTTCCGCGCTCGAGCGTAGGTCCGCTCGAGCGGAAAATCTGACGCTCGAGCGGAGATCGCGGGGCAGATTTCTATAAATACGTGTTTCAGTCCAAATCTAGGGTTATGCCTCTAGATCTTCTTCTTGGGTTCTAGGGTTTATATCTGGGGATATTTTGCTAGTTTTCTTTGATGTTTCATTGAGTATTCAACTCATGGTTTAAGAGGCATGCATCAAAGGTTTGTTTGTTTATTCTACACAAAAGAGAGAGTTGTTCTTCAGTAGATTCTGAAGAATTCGAGCCTGAAGCTTTGGTGGATTCTGGAGTGGCTCATCGTCAAGACAATTCCGAGGTGAAGACGGGGTTGGAAGAGGCACATAAGGGTTGGTTCAATTCGGGCGTGGATTCGCTAGGTAATTGAGAGTATACCTGTGTAATTCCTTTATATCTTCTTAGTGGATTGTTTTGTGGCTGTTGCCCGTGGTTTTTTTATCACAATTGGAGGTGCTCCAATTGTGGTTTTTCCACGTTAAAATCGTTGTGTTGATTTGTCTTAATTGTTTGATTGGATTGTTATATACTGCTTAAAATTGATACATAATCACAAATCAATATCTAGGGGATTTCTAGATTTTTCAGTTAGGTAATTGAGAGACAAAACATGACTCACTTAACGTGCTTTAGAATTTCTCAATTTATTTACAATACCACATAGATAATATCACATGGTATTTCATAATTTTTTAATAATTTTTCAATGCACAGTGACTGATACATCAAAAATGTGTATAGACAGTTAGGTAATGTTCTTAAGGTCTATTGATTCAAGAATGAATATTGGAAGTAAATTTTTCCCCTAACCTTGTTGATTCATAATGAATACTGAGAATAAAAACTTAACAATGATTGATTCAAAACGAATGCTCAAGATTGAAAGAAGAATAAAACTTGAAATTGCATTAATTCTTAAAATTTCGGACAGACAATAATTATTTATAATGAAAAGCATATCTAATAATAATAGAAAATAATCGAAATTGACAACCTTAACTAGGTAGATATAAATAAGGGAACACAAACCAAATTACTAAAAATGAAAATATCAAAACTAAATATAGAAACTATTGATTTTATGCTGCTATGATGAAGGTAGAGTTGACATAATTGAATTCTAACTTTATAATGAGAGTAATTGAAGTTGTAAAACATTTTAAAAAGAAAAAATCTCAATACTGATAGTCTAAACAATAAAATTCACCTGAAATCGACTTATCCATGACAAAAAGTAAATATATCTTGTTTAGAACGACATTTTCACATCAGCCGACCAAATTTTGAGCAATTTTAAGTACATGCAATTGATTCTTATTAGATCTTGTGCAATATAGAAATTATGTTGTCATGTTCAAATATTGCATGGCCAAATAAGTTGCATCATAAATAAACTTTTACTTATTGCAGCACATGAACAATAAGAAAAGAAATGAAATGATTACATAAATTAAGAGAGAGAAAAAAAAAAGAAAAAAAGAGAAAATAAAAGAAAAGATAATGATTTATTTCATATGTTGTTTGGTTAAGTTACATAAAATAAAAAGAAAAGAAAAGAAAAGAGGAGAAGAATTGTTTTAGTTGTGCCAATGAGTCATGAAATGTTATTGTGATACTTTGCTAACTCATTCTTTTTATGGATGTGTACAAAAACAGTTAGAGAAATAAAAAAATGGACAAGAATTGAATTAATTTTTCAAATCGGATGTCAATTGATTGCGTGAATGGGATTGATAACTTCCTGAGATTTGCATACTATAATAGAGATGAAAGTTCATCGATTAGTTGTCCGTGTCGATTTTGTAGTAATCGATATAATTTTTCACAAGAGGTTGTAAGGGAGCATCTTATTTCCAATGGATTTGTAAAAAAGTACAAAAATTGGATTCATCATGGGGAATCCTATGTTCATTTACATGGTAACTAAGAAAACCAAACATTAATGGTGGATTCAGGGACTGGCAAGTGGCTTTTTTAGCCAAAAAGCCAAAAAGTTACTAAAAAAACCAAAAAGCCAAAAACCCATACCAAAAAGTCAAAAATTCTCTTTTCTCTATACTTTTTGCACATCTTTTCGTAAAAAGTCAAAAAATCATCCCAAACATACTAGTTTTTTTTACATCACATTTTAGCCAAAAAGTTACTAAAAAAGTCTGTTCCCAAACGAGGCAGAGATGATGTACACATGACATTAATGGTGGATTCAGAATGTACACATGACACGGTGTGACTTTTGGTAGTTGATTTATTTATTTATTTACTTGATAGGTCCTAGACAAAATTGGAGTTGATGTTGCCTCTCAGGTCAGTATTCATAGGAGTATTTTATGAATTTATCTTGTTAGTTGATGCTATTTTTAATGTATTAAATTTAACTTGCACTCTTGACAGTTATCAACATCACCCAAAGGAAGAATTGCTAACAAGACGACCGAGGATGGTAAGAGGAAGAGGAAGACCTTTAAGGCCCCTTGGACTATGGATGAGGTTTTACATCTGCGGGCATGTCCCTCGTTACCTCACACTATGGATGGAGCATCTTCTCCATATGTTTCGAGGTAAACTTTACTGCTAAAGTTCTGTTTGTTATGAAATTGATTTGTATCATTTGTTTATATTTACATCTTGTGTTATATTATAAGTAAATTGATATCTATATTTCTTGTTTATTAACCTTTTCATATTTTTTTTCATTTTAGGATGAAGCGGACGAGGAAGAAGAAGACCTTTAAGGCCCCTTGCACTATGGATGAGGCTTTACGTGTGCGGGCAAGTCCCTCACTAACTCGCACCATGGATGGAGCATCTTTTTCATCCCTTTCATCTCCATATATAGTATTAGCAACCTTTACAGCAGCTTCCTCACAGCCATCATTAGGTTTGTTTGCATTTTTATTTTCTATTTTAATTAATGTATTGTTTTGTTTATGTTTAAGATTTTTCAAGTCCAACGATTTTTCAGGTACACGACAAGGTCGAGGATTTGCCTGAGGGATAAAGGAATGGGGTATAGGCACTAAGATCCAAGTAAAATTTGTTGATAAGTTTCAACCGGTGGAGGATGATGGCAAAAAGTTGAAGGGACAATTAGGGTTGATCGTGCGCAGCAGGCATAGAGTTCCACTTACATATCTCAATTAGAATGTGATGCATGTTGATATAAAGGAGAATATTTGGCATGAGATGAAGGTATGATACTCTGAAATATCTAATAATTCAATTTATTGATAGCCCCAACATACATGTTTATTATAATTTTAGGAACTTATAATTTCAGGCATTTCTTAGGTTTCTATAGATCCTCAAACATGTCCCCTTCTCTAATTTTAAGTCGAGGATATTATTCTGCAATCTATACTACTCAATGTTTTTAATTTGTGCTTTGTAGAACAACTTGGTATGCTGTCCAGATGAGTTCAAGGAGGTTTGCATGTGACTTTGTAGGACATCGTGGAAAGATCATAAAAGAAAGACAAAGTCCAAGTATTGGGTTCCATTCAAGAGTGATCCGAACATTGCTTCTAGAGTACCTACTAACATAGTGCCAACCCAGTGGAGGAAACTTGTGCAATATTGGGTAAGTAAAAAAGTACAGGTATAAGTATTCTTTATAAAATTTTAACTAATGTTTTAATGATAAATAACTAATGTTTGATATTCTAACCAATGTCATAGGCGATTGCTAGGAAGAATTCTTTTAATTGGGGATTTCGTGGGCCTCCACATACGACCGAAAGGACATCTTTCTCAAATATTCGTTTCAATGTATTGATCTAGTGTTACACTTACGACTTATTATGTTGTGAAGACTTGAGCTCCTAACTTGAAAAAAAATGCAGATGACACATAAAAGGGAGTGAATAGATAAGATGAGTCTTTGGAAGAGGGCACACAACCTGAATGATCCCGATGTGGTGGCAATTGTGGTATGTCTATGGTTTAAAAGTTTCTACACATATTTTGCTTTTTACAAACATTGTCCATATGTTTTCAAAATGTAGGAGGAATACAATGCGCATCTTTGGAAAGTTCCTAAGGAGCAACATACGATTGAGTATTGCGATGGGATTTACCATAAAATTGTTGGGAATGATGGACATGGGTATTGCAAGACTTATGGAAGAGGAATGCGCAGGAGTACAATGTATGCGCGAGGTAGCGGCCCATCCCAATCATCAACAGTCGCTTCATTTATTTATGAAATCACACGACGTGTGACATAAGACGTTGAGTCTAGGTTCACTACAACGATCGAGAACTTGACGGCACGTGTTTTGTTCTTGGAGTCACAGGGTGTGGCTGGGAGTATGAGCTTGAGAGAGGTGCAATACTTACAAATTGATGAATTTTACATTTTATCAAATTTATATATATACATATGGAAATTATTAACATATTATACTAACATATTATAGGTGCCGGATGCATCAAGTGGGCAACAAGCTTCAAAAGAAGATGAGGTGCTTCTCTAACTTTATTAGTTCATTTGATGAATAGAGATATTGTTACAATTGACTATGGGATTGGTCTCCAGATTAAGTCGTCCGTCCGTATACAAAGTTATCAAATATATATATATATATATATATAAATCTTAAGCTAGATATTTTGGTTTAGTTGAGATGCATTTTCTATTATGGAATTCAAAACTACAGATTATTTCGCTTATTTTATTATTTTAAAGAGGCTTTAGTATCAACAAAGACCGCGGACTACTAATTAAACTGTGAAAAGATAATGTCTATCATGGATGTGGATCAAAGTCAGATATTTGAATTTTATATTCGAATAATCATTATATTGATGATGTAGGAATGTCAGATTCTAGACTTTTTTAGTTCATACTTAGGCTTTGGTATAGTGTTCCTAGGAATTTAAACTTTTGGCTCTAGAACAATGAGAGGGAATTTAAATTTGGTGACCAAAGAAACCTGAAAGTTAGTCAATGCTTGGTTTTGTGAAACTCCACTAGATCTTTTAAATCTGACCCTAACAACATTCCATTAAATTGAAGCTGAGAACCCAATTCTAAGCTCTGAAGGACTTGAATTAATGTTGGAGCATAACAGATATATTAACTCATGTTATGACAATTTTTGAAGCAGTTTCTAATCCTTGATGTGTTCTACTAATTGTTTGCTCATCTTTGAGCCTTTAAAATTGTGAACATTGGACTGCAGTATGATGTAGAAGAAGTGAAGAGGGGCGATAGTTTTGTAATTACAAATGCCATATCTACAAATACAATGGACATTTCCAAGCTAGGTTTGTAATAACATATTTCAATCCAGAAAGAAGTGAAGAGGGGAGATAGCAGTTGGTAACTTGAATCCTGTTAGAAAGATTTTTCCTCATCGAAGTACAAGTGATGTTTAGGATTTCCCTCTGGGAGTGATACAGCCACCATCTTTCATGTCTCCACTTATGAGGAAGAAAGCACTAATGAGTTTATTTCCTGACATTATTTTAGGTGGTGCAAACTTTGGTCCTCCTAAAATGATAGACTTCAATTTATGTCGATAAATGCATGGGCGTGCACGTAGCAGCATTGAGGTGAAAGAATGTAGTTTTCGTTTGTTTTGCTTTGATAGACATCCTTTACACACATGTGATGACCCTTAGGCACTATTATATAGTTTTCTTTTACGTCTTAGAAAACCCTTCAAGTATGGTCCCATGATTGTGAATTGGCCAGATTAGCTATAGTTATTAGTGGTCAAATGACTTCTATTGGGCATGACTTCAATTTGACTTTTCATTCTGTCAAGAACTTGTTTCTCTTGCCAAACAAAAGAACAAATAATGCTGTGTGGCATGTGCAATGCATGTAGGCTGGATTGTCATGGTACTGTGATTTACACTGTTCAATATGGAATTGAATAGCTTTTCTCCTCTGAACATTGAAAGTCAAATATTTTGATCATGGTTTGTTGTTTTAGAACTTCTGGAATAGATATAATAACAGATATAACAAATATAATAACTGGCCTGTTAAACCCATTCAACATGGTGCAACCATGTGAAATCCAGTTAATTCAATGTGAATTTGAACTTCCAAAAGCTTTGCTAACCACCCAATCTCAAGTATTTGTATTAAGATGTTTTGGCCTCAAATATTTCCGTAACATCCTCTGCTTTTTTTGTCAGGGTTTTTGTTATGAAAAATCATAATGACAAATCTATGCTTTGTAACCATTTTGATGTATACGATCGTTTTTTGATTATTGTAAAACTAAATAATATTAAAGGCACCTCATTTAGGATAGGTTCTGAAATTGTCTTTTATTTTTTGCTTGTTGCATTAATTACTGCAGATTAAGAAATGGAATGAGCAGCGGGAGAATGGGATTTTCACAGGGCCTCTTTAATCGAACATCTTCACTTGGCATGGAGTTTTTCAAATAGAATTTTGTGCTTTGTTTGAAACTAGTTATTTGGTTTTATTTGAAACTTAATGGATTAATAAGGCTCCTAAGACATTCTTCTTGAACATTCAGTTACTTAAGAGCTCGGAAGGGGCATGGTGTGTTTCTTTTTTTTCTTTCTGTTATTTTTTTCATTTTCAATGTTTTTTATATTGCCAACTCCCATTTCACCTCTTGAACGAACGTTACATTGTTATGTTTCTTGTTGGTACTTAATGGATATTGTTTTGGCCATGGCTATTCCCAGAGTGTTTAACGTTACACATTTCTTTTTCTTTTTTTTGTGACGGTAACAAGATGGTCACTAATACATTATAGGCATTTTTTGAACTTTTTGTGATAGTAAAACATCAATTGCCATAAGTAGGTTTGGCAATTGCAAATAGTTTGCGACTGTTGTTTTGCGGTCGCAAAAAATATTTGCCACCCCCACATTCATCACCATCATTTGTTGTCGCATGGACCGTCGCAAAAGATTTTTGGCGACTGTATTTTTATTATTTGTGGCGGTTTGTAGCGGTCGCAAAAAATAATTTTTTTAGTAGTGTGTGTAACTCTAATAAAAATAAATAAATTTTAATTGATTGTAAATTATTTTTACTATATATTTTAATTTAAAAATTAATTTTTAATTATTTATTATACCCGTGGTAGTAAATTGGTAATATAAAAGAGTGAAATAAACCAGTGATACATTACCGTCCTCATATTTGCCTAATTAAAAGTGTCGCTAAAATCTCAAGTACAAAAATGGTTTAGACCACTAATTAGTGGCGGCTCTAATGATGTGGCAGTGGGTCCCACCCACTGCTACATGTGTTTTGTGCCTTGGTTTTTGTTTTTTTTTTATTTTTTTCAATTGCCACCTCACTAATGGTGGAGTTAATGATGATAAATTAGTGGTATGTAGCATTGCTCGGCTTCAGCCTAAAAGTTGAATTTTAAGAGAGAGCTTTGGCATTGATAGACATCTTCGAGGAATTGAGTCCACTACAAACAGTTAGGCAAATAAGTTAAATTTATTGAATTAAAATAAATTTATAAATAACTTGTTTAAATAAATTAATTTATTTCATATATTATTAATTTTTAAATTTTTCTAATGACTTTTTTTAAGTAGTTAAAAAAAATTTTAAATGCAAAATAGACATTGTAAAGGACTTAAATCTTTTTTAACAAAATTGATTTATAAGCTAACTCTTATAATAACCTACTAAAAGACACCTTTAATAAAAACTATTGACCTAGGTTTTAATTTTTTGAATTCAATTTTCTGAATATTTTGAATTTTTTTTTTTAGTAAATTTTTTTAATACTTTAAATAATTTTTTTACTTTTTAGATACACCTAACTTAGATATACCAAAAAAGTAAAATATTTGTTAAAAAAAATTAATAATTAATAAATACACAAAAATACAAAAATGTATTGATTTTATTTTATTTTATTTTATATTTTTGATATTTAGTAAATTTTTTAAATATTTTTTTACAAATATTATACTTTTAATTGTATTTATATTAAGTGTATCTAGAATATAATATATATATATATTTAAAATATTAAAAAAATACTAAAAATGAAATACTCGACTTAAAAAAAATTGAATTCAAAAAATTAAAACTAAATAAAGTGTTGTCTTTTCTTGACAGATGCTTCGTGGGTGTTCGGGGTAACCCTTAAAAAAATGCACTTCAAGATGTCTCTGAACCTCTCCCTACAAGTAGGAGTGTGCGCAGTGTGGTTCGAACGGTTTGAGAGTAAATTTATAAATCGAATGGTAAATTAGCGGATTGGCGGATTGACAAATTGTAATTTGAGCAGTTTTGGTCGGATTGAGAAATATGCTAACTAATTATCAAGCATTTACATAATATATAACACTAATTTGCATAATATTTTTCATATATATAACACAAACTAATATTTTTCATATATATAACTACTAATTTGTAATAAATTTCACATATTAAATATTTTTTACATTCATTTTTATTTTGATATTTCACTATAAGTTAAAAATATATATGTATTAATTATAGGGAGCGGAGCTATTCCAAAAGCGAATTATAAATTTTAAAGTTTAAACCGTGATTAAGAAATAAAACAGTGTGAATTGATATGAATTAATGCAATTTAAGTAGATTAAGCGGTATTTCATACCGCCCTACCTACAAGGAATTTAGTGGGCCTATCAAAGTCCATAGATGTAGTAGAGAGAGGGTTGTTTGATGCTGGGCATTTTTTTATTGGATCCAACATTTCTCTATCTCCATTGCTTTGGTCTTGTAGGAAAAGACAAATGGAACTCACTTCGCTTCAGTCTTAATCTGAATTGAAGAGGACTATCTGGGTTGTGGGGTTCATTATAGGCCATGTTGTTTGATGCTGGGCATTTTTTTATTGGATCCAACATTTCTCTATCTCCATTGGATTGGTCTCTGTGGGGCATTGGTCTCTGTAGGAAAAGACAAGGAACTCGCTTCGCTTCAGTCTTAGAGCTATTTTGAAAAGTGGATTAAAAGTCACTTTTTAATTTTTAATCCATTTTCTTCTCTCACAAAAAAAATTCAAATAAGCCAGAAAGTAACTTTTAATCATCTTCCCAAAACACCCCTTAATCTGAATTGAAGAGGACTATCTAGGTTGTGGGGTTTATTGTAGGTCATGTTTTAACAATGGGCAAATTATTTATAAGTCTTTTTTGAAAAGTATATATTTTATTTAATTTCAAAATCTTATGGATAGATCCAAAAGTCCTATACCCATTTATCTTATCTTCTTTCTTTACACCTTACTTCTTCTGTGTATCTCTCTTTCTCTAACATCAGCCACAATCACGATTATGCCTTTCTTTTTTTCTTTCTCTTTCTAATCTACAGTCACTAGAAACTACAACGACCATTGATTGAGATTCATGGACAACCACCGAGCACCAACTCCTTACTTTGTGCTCACTGATTGCGAAAGAGATGAGTTTTCGATGAAGAAGATGAGTACATCTACTCAAATCTGATGTACATCTACTCAGATCTGATACAGATCTACGTTAGATCCAGCTAGATCTAAATCAAAAAATAGTTGTCGGAGTACAAGCATCTCTCTATATCTGTCTCTTTCCTTCGATCTCTCAGTTTTAATAATTTTTTTATACTATACACTTTTATTTCCTATTATAATGGAGAAAATTTTCAAATTCTGAAGAAATTGTTTTCGAGTTTTAGTTACAAGCAGTGAAAATTGTAAAATTTTACAGTTTTAATTTTTTTGGTGCTAAATTGAATCATTTTTTAGAACTGTAAAATTTTGCAGTTTCATAACTTTTTTTAAAGCTGTAAAATTTTACAGTTTCATAATATGTTTTTCAATTTGATTAATAAGGATAAATACTTAATAGAATCATACTTTGAAACTATAATATTTTAAAGTTTCAAATCTTACTTTTTAGTTTGATTAATATTAGAAATTATTTGCTTAAACCCTACAAAAATTGAAAATAACATATGTTTTTTTTTATTGTTGTTGTTTGTTGTTCTTAGTTTTTCTTCTTTTTTTTTCTTCTTCTTCGTCTTTCAATTTATCAATATTTAGCACATTTTGTTATATTTTTTCACTTTAAATTCATAGTTTATTCTTGTGACGCCCAAATCTGATACCTGGAGGTTCGGCGTCGCAACAAGATAATAACTGAAGTCATAACAAATTAATAGTGCAGCGGAGTAAAATAAAAGGGTACCCAAAGCTTTATTTAATAATAACATAACATATACATTGGAGCTTCTATTTAGTTTCGTTGCCCGAGCCTGGATTATGATTATAAAGTGCCTTGTACCTACCCTATGCGCTGGTCTTATCATATCACCTGAAAGTGGTAAACAACTATAACCACGTAACAGAGTCAGAAATATTATACCGAGAGCATGAGGGTATAAAAATCACCATAGATAATTATTGGGTTAAACAAAGTTTGATATTAAAATACTGAATATAAAATACAAAAATCATTTTGAATAACAAACATATAATACATAGATCATATAAACAAAATAATCATAACCACGGTACAGAACAAAACAGAACAGAACAGAATAGAGGTCACTGGAGTGACAATCAGAACAAACATCAATGAATCTATGACAAACAAAGGACCACAAAGTGGCCAAACAGAGGCCAATGGTTATTTAAGTCTCCTAAAGCATGAGACTCCCGTAGTGATACTTACAAAATATAATTGTTTATAAAATCATTGTCAAATAATTTCTAAAAGTTAAACAAACATATCCATGAGTTTCAATTTAAGCAAATGAAGTCCAGAAAATAATTAACGTAATTGAAATAAGTTATAAAATATAACTTGTATAAAATAATTTATGGTAATTCAAAATATACGTAAAATATATTATGGGGACTCAAGGTATAATAACTAATTTTTTTCTTTATGCTGTCTTCCGAGGCTCCTTTTTCTTCTTCTCTTTTATTTTTTTGTTCTCGCTACCTACCCGTAACTCCCTTTTATACCCGAGCTTAGCAGGTGACTCACATTGTCATTAATTTCCTATGTGATGATTCACTACCTCTAGGACCTAGACTTAACAAGTGGTTTGGCTACTGTGGGGATATATTTTCTGAGTATCAACACGTGGCCAAGGTGACGCCGACGTGTCAGCCGAGGTGCCACGTGTCCTGTTCATGACGCCGAGGTGATCTCGGCTAGGCCGAGGTTATCTGCGAAAATACCGGAATCCGGGATAAGCGGATAAGGGACAAGAGTCCTAGAATGGGATAAGACTTCAGTTTGGGTAAACATAAGACTCTTAGAGAATTTATCCTAATCCTACTGGGAGTCCAAGATTAGCAGTAATCCTAAGTCCATTGGAGCTAGGCTTCTATTGGGACTAGGATTGTGTTGGCTATAAAAGTGAGGCACCCCCATGGGTCTAAGGTATGCTTTTTATGCTCTGTCTAGTGAGTTAAGCACTATTGGTTATCTTTGAGAGATATTTTACTGACTTGATCGTCGGAGTGCCCCCGGGTGGACGAACCATCGCCGGAATCTCTTCTTTCTGTTGCAGGTCGTTCGGGCTTAATCCATTCTGCCAGTGTTCTTCAGCTGAGAACTTAGTTGGCAGTGTGGTCGGAAATTGACACACACAATTTGGCGCCGTATGTGGGAAAGAAAGGAGGATAGATGGCCAGCGACGGACAGAAAGAAAAGGTTGGGGACGAAATCCCTGCTGGGAACGGTAAACACGTTGACATTAACATGGAGGAAGATGGTTGCAACGAGGAGACTCAGGGTCAGAATCATGGCAAGAAAGACGTCGGCCAGGAGGGCGACGTACCAAAAAATCGGATCGAAGCGGGTATTACAACGAGGACAACCTCCAAGTATGGAAGGATAGATGCCTGCGAAGGGATGAAGAGGTGAAAGAGATGGCAAACAAATTGGCCGACCTATAATCGATCGTCAATTTCATGATGCAAAACAACGTCATGCAACCACCATTCCCACTGCAGGACACGCCGATTCCAGCGACCAATGTCCAGAAGAGAGGGCAGAAAACAGTCCCTACAGTCTCCCAGCACACCAGGACCGAAAAACACTCTCACCGGCCTTCAAGGGAGGTCGGGCGAGGAGAGTCCAGAAGGGAAGAATCGAGGAGAACGCATCGCACCAGGGAAGTCGACCCCAAAGAACATCGGCATGTTCAAGGGCAGGAGTTATGCTTCGACACAACCAATAGAGGGAAGTCCAAAAGGACCCATAATGAAACTGGGAGTAGTATATCGAAAAGGCTGAAGTCAGGAGATAGCCGAGCTCCTAGACGGACCAAAGAAGATCTGGGAGATCACCTACAGAGGAAGCAACAAGATGCCAAGGTAACCTCCCCGGTCAAGCCGAGAATGCCGTTCTCGGTAGAATTGGACAAATTCGAAGCCCCAAAGAGATTTAGCATGCCGAGATTCCAGATCTACAACGGTAAGTCGGACCCTAACTTCCACGTCGGCTTATACCTGAACTCCATGGCGTTGTACACCGGGAACGAGCCGTTGCTCTGCAAGGTGTTTCCCTCATCATTCGGAGAAATTGCATCGGACTGGTTTCACAAGTTGCCGAAAGGAACTGTGAAAACCTGGAAAGGCCTAGCCGAGATGTTTGTGGCCAGGTTCGTGACAAACAAGCTACAGCCATTGAGGATGGACGCCCTAATGGCCCTAAAGATCGGCGAGGATGAAAGCTTTAGGGCCTATGCCAAAAGGCATCATGAGGTATTCAACCGAATACCAGGATGCAACCAGTAGGTGGTGGTTGTGTCGTTTAAAAATGGCCTGAAGAATGACTGTCTGCTTCAAAAATCACTGGCAAAGACATTACCGAAAAGCATGGAGGAGCTGATGGCCAGGATAAAAAAGTATGCCAGAGCCGAGGAGAACACACCGGGGACAAAGGCGTCCAAACAAGAGAAGAGAAATGGTTCGCCGAAGCGAAGCCAAGATAACAATGGATACGAGAAGACAAGAGCTCAGCCCAAGTGAGCAGATCCCGGATTCCAGAACCCCAGATCCCAGAAGACAAGATCTCAGCATAGATGATTAAGTCCGAGAAGAGAAGAGCTTGGCCTAAGTTAAAGAATTTTTATATAAGGTCCACAAAGGAGTATGTGGAAGCCATGTAAGGGGCAGATCCTTTGCCCATAGAGCAATGTCGTAAGGATTCTTTTGGCCTTACGTGCAAAAGGAAGTTGAAGCCTATGTAAAAAAACATGAAAATGCTTTGAAATCCACTTGCAACGTGCGATAGAACATCAATTCAGCTGGGGGCATACCAGCAACAACTTGCTAGGGCTTACAACAAGAAGGTCAGCCCAAGAGAGTTCAAAGTTAGGGACCTTAGCCTGAGAAAGGTTGTCGGCAATAGGGCATATCAGCTGAAACACAGATTGGAGCCAACTGCATGCCAGTCAGATTAACAAAGAGACCGAGGTTGGTGACCTCGGCCAGTCTTTGTTTGAATCTGACCTCGGCGACAAGGTTAAAGCCATTTGCTTAATGAGAACCCAAGTGGAACTTAGGTTCACATTAGGGGGCAGAGAGTTAGAAAATGGTTCTTGGAAAGCTAAAATTAGTTTAACACTTGTTAAAATTGAAATTTACAAGTTGAAGTTCAACCAAGGATGTGTTTAACACTTGTTGAAATTGAAATTTACAAGTTAAAGTTAAACCGAGGACGTGTTTAACACTTGTTGAAATTGAAATTTACAAGTTGAAGTTAAACCGAGGTCATGTTTAACACTTGTTGAAATTGAAATCTACAAGTTGAAGTTAAACCGAGGTCATGTTTAACACTTGTTGAAATTGAAATTTACAAGTTGAAGTTAAACCGAGGTTATGTTTAACACTTGTTGAAATTAAAATTTACAAGTTGAAGTTAAACCGATTGCAGAAAGCTTCGCAAAAACAGCAATGGAGGATTTGAGAGAGAAAGTTTGAACAAGAATGAAGATGCAGAAGTGAAAAGACAGAGAGAAAGATGATTTTGATCGAAAACATGAAATGACGGCAAAATGGCAATTATGGTGCCTTGGACGACGTGCTTGTCAAACAATGCACGCAAAAGTGATGCGACTTGATGGCGCGTATCAAGTACGGTCCAGTAGGGGAAAGACGCGTGGTAAAAACGGTTGAAATACTGTACGTGCCAGCTCATACGCGTGCTGGAACTCTTGGAGTTCTTGATTCAATTAAGCAAATACCTCGGCTAGGAGGACGGTTTCGACTGAGAAACTTGAAACGAACTTGGTCATTGGTTCTAAGGCATTGATGAAAACAGACTATAGGTCTTGGTCAGATTGAACCGACGAGTTCTGACTTTGCAATAGATGATGAAGCGAGCTTAGCCAACATGCTAAATGGAAGAAATGATATAGGTTCCATCACCTCAGAATGCCGAGGCAATAGAACCTAGGGGGCAGTTGTGGGGATATATTTTCTGAGTACCAACACGTGGCTAAGGTGACGCCGACGTGTCAGCCGAGGTGCCACGTGTCATGTTCATGACGCCGAGGTGATCTCGGCTAGGCCGAGGTTATCTGCGAAGATACCGGAATCCGGGATAAGCGGATAAGGGACAAGAGTCCTAGAATGGGATAAGACTTCAGTTTGGGTAAACATAAGACTCTTAGAGAGTTTATCTTAATCCTACTGGGAGTCCAAGATTAGCAGTAATCCTAAGTCCATTGGAGCTAGGCTTCTATTGGGACTAGGATTGTGTTGGCTATAAAAGTGAGGCACCCCCATGGGTCTAAGGTATGCTTTTTATGCTCTGTCTAGTGAGTTAAGCACTATTGGTTATCTTTGAGAGATATTTTACTGACTTGATCGTCGGAGTGCCCCTGGGTCGACGAACCACCGCCGGAATCTCTTCTTTCTGTTGCAGGTCGTTCGGGCTTAATCTATTCTGCCGGTGTTCTCCAACTGAGTACTTAGTTGGCAGTGTGGTCGGAAATTGACACACACAGCTACCTTTCACCATATTTCTCTTTTGTCCATTTTTTGTCACAATTTCGTAATAGTATGGTTTTAGCCCTTAGATAATATATTATTCGCATGTTGATAAATTAATGCCAAATTAAATTACACCTTAACATGTATAACTATGTACTTAAATATATTTTTTTTCTTATGATTATTTATTTATTTAACTTGTGATATCATTTTACTTTGGCCCAATTCTTAAAATAATTATATACCATTATTATGACATCCAACCATAATTATATATATAGTTATGCGGTATTTAATTACACATTTAGGGTTTAAAATAATTCAATCGTTAATTTTACCTTATTGAGAATCCCACAATTAAATTAGAATAGAATTAATTAAATATAAAATATTATATGTGGCGGGGTCATCACAATCTCTCCCCCTTAGAAAGTTTGGTCCTCCAAACTTAAGGTGCTTGTACCTGAAAACTAATCATATGGCTTTGCATTTCCCAAGTAACTTTCCTTATCATTCGATTTTCTCATCATTCCATTGTCTCATCACAGGAGTTTAACTCATTTTCATTTAGTGATTAATAACCCAAATTGTGATTCATCCTAATTCATATCAAAAGCTATTTAGTAAAATATAGCAAACATCGAAGTCATTCTCGTAATATTAAGCCACAAAATTTATTAATTCCAACATACTACTCTTATCAATCACATATACTTTTATTTAGTTATTCACATATCTTCTAATAATCTTTATATTTCTGATAATCCACATGTCTCCAAATAGACAAATGATATTCATGATCTTACTTAGCTTTAACAAATCAAAGTACTCTCCTATTGATATCTCCTATGAAGTCTTCAAAATAGGTTGGGTATGTGATACAACCTTAATAATAAATTTAAATCCACAAATTTTCTGATCACAATAATTTGGTTATTTCTTCTTGTGGAATTCATAAGCCATCAAGTCCAATCGTTGGGGAAAAATTTTCTCCATTGGTTCCACAAGATAACTATTTAATCTCGGAAGTCAAAGACAACTCACTTAGGTGTATGATCTCATTCATTTGATAAATCGAAAATCCATTCACATTCAACATTACATTCTAGGGTCCATATCGAAGTATTGGGCCATATTCATAGTACAACGTTCCCAAATTATATAATTCTCTGACTAGCGATGAAACAGTTTTACATAATAATAGTCCCAATGATACATTCATCTTATAACCATTGACTTTAAATGAATGGATGGATCCTGAATCCATTAACATATAGACACTTTACTCACAAATAGTTTCCTTATAACAATCTCATTCTAATTATCTTAACAATCCTATATCAAGTTTCAAATGCTCAAGTAGATGAGTTCTAAATTTACCCACAATCAATTCTAATTCAAGACCTTTTGCATTGATTAGAAATGTTTATTTATTTATTTTTACCTATTTATGAAGTACCAATTTTCGATCTGATCAGATTGACTTGTTGTAAATCTTTTTTCTTGACAATTTCTCGTTCGATGTCCTATTAAAATATCGTCTCATAAGTCAATGACATAATTATCTATGCAGCTTTTAATACGTTGGAAATGTTGCGGGTAGGCTCATTTCTTTACAACTTTGCTTAGGATTGTTTGCCTCTCGTACCACAAAATTTCTAAACATCTTCTTTTATTCTATTGTTAATTTCACATTTAACTTTTTCTTTTGATCTTTGACATTTCTCCTGACATGTTTGCATAGGTTTCATTATATTTTCTAATACTTCTTCCACTTTGTGAAATTTTCCGATAGAGATTTAACAACTTCCACATCATTTATACTTCTCATCATCGTTTTCTTAAGTCACACGGCAAAGGTGGATAATGCTTGGGGTAATAGTAGTTAGCTCGGAACATAACATAACATATTCAACCGTAAGCCAAATACTTATACAAGGTCATCAGTAGGGCAACCTATTCATTTCCATGAAGTTGACCGAGAATTTCAGATGTGAAGCTACGCTAGCCGAACGTGATTTCAATCGGAATTTCAGGGTCACTTAACAAAAGTATGAGATCCTATGGCTCAAACATTAGGTCCCTTTCAAAAACAATATACGTTCGTCATATCAAATAATTTCCTAATCTCCCATCACCATAGTTCCATGCACTTCATTGATCATCAGATATTTCAACTTCTTGAAATGTTCTCATAGCTTAGCTTCACATGTAACCACGTAGCTTTCATCACTTCCATCAAAAATTTAATTCCTTATAACACCATATTCATACGAATCAATATGCTTGTATTTCCCAATGTGCAAGTCAAAAATTACGTCTTCCTTATAGCATTATAGATTTCACAATAGCTCTTCACTTCAACACTTAAACTTATTAAACAAACACATCCAAATCTCTTTTCATCGTCGAAGTTCCGTAATAACCGTTAATTCCTATAATACTATATTCTCACAAATTATCATATTTGTACTCCCTAATATGCTAGTTAACAATTCTAATGTCCTTATAACGTTGGACATTCCTCAATAGTTCTTAGCTCTTGGCCTCAATATCGCATTTCAGTTTCCTCCTAATTATCAAAAGTTAATAACAACTCTAAATTCTTAGACCCAATGCTTAGGCTATTTAACAAACAAGTCTCGGTCCTGTTATAATCATCAAAGTTCCCTGTAGCTCATAGGTTTTAACTTTAATACTTACATATGTACATATTCCTGAATGCACAATTTATCACTTACTCACTAGATGTATGCAGCTTCTGTATATATGATCACACAAAACTATAATGTCAAACACATGACTGACTACGTATCCTTTCCATCCTTAAATATAAAAAAGAAAATTTCCCAAACTCCTAGGGCCAAACTGTGATTTCACAACTACAGGGACCAAAATGAAAATTTTTAGGAATCTCGTGACAGGATTGTAATTCCTAAAAACTTCAGGGACCAAATTGCAATTTTCAGAATATTTCGTTGACACCCATAGAATACTCTGTGATGATGTCTACCTAATCATTTAAATCCTCGGACGCTACTAAGAGGATTTGAACTCCTGACTACATCGTCAGCATCATACGCCTTAATCATTAAGCCAAACTTACCCTTGTGATTCCTTTGTCCCAAATAAATATTTAAAGTATCTAGATTAGCTACAAAATGGTCATCTTCAACCTCTGGTCGTGCGTGACTTTCTAATTTTAAGTTGACTTTATTTGCAAAGGTTAGACTGGCGTGCGTAGTCCACCCCGACCTTCATTTTGCCTGTTCTTTCTAGGTTTGGACTTCTCTTGTCGAGACCTATCTCATGTATGCTCGAAACTTTATTTTGAACAACTTAAAAGCTGACAGTTTCATAAACCCTTTCACTTTTCTTTCCCTATACCTATCATCCACTCTTGCCAATTAATCTTTTCCTTTTTTTTCTTTTTTTGAAACCCATGCAATGGGTTTGTTTGTTTGTTTGTTTTTTTGTTTTCCTTGCTTGTTCTTCCTCCTTCTCTATCTAGGTACGAACCAAACACACAAAGTGCACAATACTTATTCTTTCTTACTCATCACTGGCAGCACCCGACACCATTCATTTTCGTTTTCCTGTTACGTTTATGTTAAATTTGGTACAAAATCACACAAACTTATCATGCATACCCTTATCCCATTACATAATCATGCATATGTCCTATACTCCAATATTCTTTTTGAAAAACCATTGCTCTGATACCATTTTATCAAGACCCAAACCCAGTACCCGGAGGTTTGGCGTCACGACAAAATAATAACTGAAGTCATAACAAATTAATAGTACAGCGGAGTAAAATAAAATGGTACCCAAAACTTTATTTAATAATAACAGAACATATACATTGGAGCTTCTATTTAGTTTCATTGCCCGAGCCTAGATTATGATTATAAAGTGCCTTGTGCCTACCCCACGTGTTGGTTGTATCATATCACCTGAATGTGATAAACAACTATAAGCACGTGACAGAGTCAGAAATATTATACCGAGAGCATGAGGGTATAAAAATCACCATGGATAATTATTGGGCTAAACAAAGTTTGATATTAAAATACAGAATATAAAATACAAATCATTTTGAATAACAAACATATAATACATAGATCATATAAACAAAATAATCATAACCACGGTACATAACAGAATAGAACAGAACAGAGGTCACTGGAGTGACAATCAGAATACATGTCAATGGATCCATGACAAACAGAGGACCATAAAGTGGCCAAACAGAGGCCAATGGTTATTTAAGTCCCCCAAGGCATGGGACTCCCGTGATGATACTTACAAAACATAATTGTTTATAAAATCATTGTCAAATAATTTCTAAAAATTAAACAAACATATTCATGAGTTTCAATTTAAGCAAATGAAGTCCAGAAATAAGTTACAAAATATAACTTGTATAAAATAATTTATGGTAATTCAAAACATACGTAAAATATATTATGGTGACTCAAGTTATAATATAACTCACCTTCATATTAACCCTTAGCCTTTTCTTACTAATTTTTTTCTTTATGCTGCCTTCCGAGTCTCCTTTTTCTTCTTCTCTTTTATTTTTTTGTTCTCGCTGTCTACCCGTAACTCCCTTTTATACCCGAGCTTAGCAGGGGACTCACCTTGTCATTAATTTCCTATGTGATGATTCACTACCTCTAGGACTTAGACTTAACAGGTGGTTTGGCCACCGTTCACCATATTTCTCTTTTGCCCATTTTTTTGTCACAATTTCGTAATAGTATGGTTTTAGCCCTTAGATAATATATTATTTGCATGTTGATAAATTAATGCCAAATTAAATTACACCTTAGCATGTATAACTACGTACTTAAATATATTTTCTTCTTATGATTATTTATTTATTTAATTATATATATAGTTATGCGGTATTTAATTACACATTTAGGGTTTAAAATAATTCAATCGTCAATTTCACCTTATTGAGAATTCCACAATCAAATTAGAATAGAATTAATTAAATATAAAATATTATACATGGCAGGGTCATCACAATTCTTCTTCTTTTTTCGGTAATATTCTAGACATTCTAGTGAGTCTTCGACGATATTCTTGATATCCAACGAATATTCTAGACATTTCAACGACTTCCAGTGACGTTCAGAATATTCCAGTAATACTCCGGCGAATTTCCAATGATATTCCAACGACTTCTCGATGATGTTAAACATTTCGGTGAGTTTTCGATAACCGTCTGACAGAAGTCCGACGATGGTAGGATGTTGGAGCGTCTTTAAATTTTTTTTTAAAAAAAATAGGATTTTTTTGGTAATAATTAAAAATATATATGACTAATTGGTGCAAGCATTTTATTTTGGGACTAAATGAATTTTGAACTTTGTGTATGAGACTTATCAGTAAGTTCTCTTTTAACAATTTGAACTATTTATTTTATCAAGCCCTATATGTATATCATTCATAAAAAAAAATAAGGGTAATCCGATATTTGTAACTCCTTTATTTTATAGAATTTGTATATAAAAAAATTAAAAGTCAATGTGTTTTAAAAATAAACCATCTATTTCATTTTATTTTTGGTTACAAATTTCATGAAATGAAGAGATTATGAATACCAGATCGATTTGATTTTTTTTTTTAGAATGATATACATACAGAGTCCAATGTCGGCCCTGGGCATGGGCCAACAAGGCCATGGCCTAGGATCCCTTAAAATAGACCTTAAAAAGGGACCCCTTTTATTATGATTTAATGTAATATATTAGGTATATTTTAAGTTAAAAAAAAATTAAAGAAGGCCTAAACTAACTTAAAATAAATTGACCCATTAAAAAATTGAAAGACCCATTCAAAAAAATTAACATTGTTATCCAAGGGTCCTCTCCTATTATAGTTTATTGTAATATATTAGGTATGTTTTAAAACCAAAAAAAAAAAAAAATTTAAGAAAGGCCCATACAAACTTAAAATAAATTGACCCATTAAAAAATTGAAAGACCCATTTAAAATAATTAGCATTGTTATCCATTGAAAATGATTTTGTAAAAAAACTACATTATGCAAATATAATTGAGTTATTTACTTCTAAAAATACAGGAAGAGCGAGGATCAAGCGACACTTATTAATTGTTGTAATGTAATACTAAGTATTTTTTTATGATTTTGACACAAATCTTTTGTCTTTTATCTTTATTTTTTTTTTCTTTTTTTTTTCATTTAATAAAAAAAAATGTGAAGGGCGCCAAAAATTTGTTAGTTAATTATTGACTTTAGACCCTAAAAATCTTAAGACCAAACCTGACAGAATCTGATAAAATGAATGATTCAAATCGTCAAAACAAAACCTACAATAAGCCCCACAAGCCTGGACAGCTTTCTCAAGTCCAGATTAGGACTGAAGACAATCTTTAGCCAAGACAAAACTCATTATATGCTAAAAGATTGAGAAATGCTTAAGTAGCATTTGATAACGTTCACTTCTTTGGTTTATATTTATAAAAATTTTATAAATAAGTTTTTATTTATTTTTAAAAAAATATAAATTATAAACGTGTTTGGTTTGAACAAAATGTTTGAAACTTTTTAAAAACATAAACTAAAAAATATGTTTGTTTAGGTCTAAAATATTTATATTTATTGTTTATTATTTATGACAATGGGATCATACATATTATAATTGAAAAAAAAAATTAATTGAAAAAAAATAATTTAAAAAAAAAATTAATTGAAAAAAAAATTGTTAGTCAAATTTTTAAATTTCTATTTAAAAACCAACGTAAACTCATTTTTTGAGTTTATGTTTTTTCCTCAAATTTACAAACTGAGATAACCATTTACAAACTAAAAAAATTATCAAACAAATTTTTATAATAATTTTTAAAATTTTTATAAATATAAATTGAAAACTAAAAGTAAAATAGTTACCAAATAGAATTAACATATTTTAATTTTTCACTTCGAATTTTTGAATTTCTATTAGCTAGACACGTGATTCAAACCTCACTAAAAATTGTCTAGCTTATATCTAACCTCGCGTATTTGCTATTTCATACTCTAATTCAAGGGGTGGCTCCACAATGAAAGTGTCCTACATTTTTTTTGGGTTTCTTTAGTTATTTTTTTAATATTGAAGAAAAGTTTGGGTTAGTATTTACTATACTTGGTTATCATTTTTCAAAAATACTTTTTAGAAAATTTTACTTTCTTATTTTCCGTACTTTTTAATTTTTACTGAATTTTTTTTAATATTTTGAGAAATTTTTTTAATTTTTAGACATACCTAACATAAATATATCTAAAAAGTAAAAAAAATTAAAAAAAAACCTTTTAAAAATTCACTAAATATCAAAAATACAAAAAAAAATACGAGAATTCAGTACATTTTTTATATTTTTATGCATTTATTAATTTTTAAAAATATTTTTTCGCAAATTTTTTACTTTTTAGATACATCTAAATAAGGTGCATCTAAAAAAGAAAAAAAAATGTTTAAAATTTTAAAAATATTCACTAAAAATAAAAAAATATGAAAACTAAAAAACTCAATTTTTAATAAATTTAATTCAAAAAACTCAAACCAAATACATTGATTAGGTTTTATACGGATTTTTTTTTTATTCTAAATAAAATATAATAAAGAAAACAGAATATATGGGTCCGGTTGGTTGGATGAATTTAATCTCATGCCAACATGGCCAATCCCAAAGCCCAACTATTCATGATTTGAATCATGAAAACTAGCCCAGTAACTGGGCCCTTATGACTACTTTACCCACTGCCTCCTTAAAACATTTACATCAGCCTCTTTAAATTTTTAATCAAATTAAAATTTAAAAAGTTATTTTACTATTTTAGTACTCACTGCATCAAACTCTCTATTCTAATTCAATCCTCTCTATTCTAACTCAATTCTATTAAAATATTATTTTCATATTGTATTTGTTATTCTTTTTTATTATTATTAAATTGATAAGTTGTCTGCCAACAATTCTTTAAGGAAAAAAAAAAAAAAAAAAGGATTTTTGGTGAAAAGCCCCTCTCATTGGGACTATTTTGTGTGAAGCCCACGGAATAAAATAATGGCCCCAAAAGTCCCTCAATTAAGAAAAATCATGAATTGACTGAAATACTCTTCCATATAAGTGGGGAAATATGAAACAATTCCACCGTTTCTCTCCCCTCACTCTGTTTCATCGATTGAAAACCCTCCTTTAAATATCATCATTCGAAAACCCTAGCATCGATTGAAAACCCTTCTCTGAGTCTCATTACTCTCGCTGTCTAGAGCTACTTTGTCTTTCTACCCCTACAACATTACAGGTTCGTCGCTTGCGCTCGAATCGAATTCCACATTTCGCTTTACTCTCTCTCTTCGACACACATTTTGCAGGTAATTTTTTTCCCTTTCTGCTAGTTTTTTGATATTATGAAGTCTGTCTGGGTTTGTTTTCATTTTGGGAGTGGTGTATGAGATTACGTTGGCATGGTATGGGGTGGGATTGTAAGGCTGCTAAGGATTTTGTGTTAAAGATGGCCGCCACTTATCCTCGTTTCGTCTTAACCCTTTGGTAATGTGTGTGTTGAATCAGTGTTGCTGAAAAATTGTTTATTCGAAATTATTGACATATAAGATTTTGTTTGATTTATAACAAAATGTTATTCTAACAAAATATAGAGGTCAGTGATTTTAATACATTTGTTTTTTTCTTTTTCTTTTTTCATTGTTGCATTAGGGTGAGTAGAGTTTGGGATTTTGGGTTACACTAAGGATCATCTGTTCTAAAATTTTTATCACTATTTTAAAATACTTTAAATTACTAAATCATGTGAGAATGTTAAGGTTTAAAAATTTTGAAAAATAATTTAGGTATTTCAGAATGGTGTATGCAGTTTTGCTTCAATTTCATTGCTTTGATTTCTGTAGTGTTTTGGTCTTGCAATTTCAATGCTTGCAATTTCACTTGCTTCATGAATTTTTCAGGGTAAAATTTTACTTCCAACCAAAGTAAAATTTTACTTACAATGAGAGTAAAGTTTTACTTATAAACAAAGTAAAATTTTACTTTAACTCTAACATTTGCTCATTACATAAATGTGCATATCAATTTGTATATGATATATATATATATATATATATATTTATGTATGTGAATGTGATTGTAGTTTCGTCATTTCTCTGATTTCGGTTTGAATGTGAATTTTACATGTTAATTTCAGAACTGTGTTGTGTATAGTCAAAATTGAGACAAGGTTTTCTTGATTCTTGGTTCTATAAATTTTGTATCTGTTTTTTGTTTATTTCCTAGGATATATTGTTCAGAGTAAAATTTTACTTCCAATCAGAGTAAGGTATTTTTCCCACCAAGATTTGAGCATACGAGTAAAGCCAGAAGTAATTAAGGAAATAATGATTCAGTGAGTAACACAACTTGGCTCTGATACCAAAAGGGAACAGAAGCAAGGAAGGAGGAAACAGCACTAAAATAAAATAATTTAAATCAACAATTAATAATAATAGAATAAAACATAAATATTAACACTTACAATTGTTTATTGGAATGAAACCAACAGTTCTTCAAAATACATATCTTGAAAACGAACTTAAAAATAAAATTACAGAGATAGCTATTTGAGGAATGAGCACTCTCAGTTTTTCTAACTCTGCCTTATTCTTGATTGAAGAGGCTCTTTTATAATCAAAAGAGACTACTGTTAGCCTTGTAAGTGACTACTGTTGGCCTTGTGAGTGAATAATCTGACTTGAAAGGAGCATCAGGAGCACATGGGAGCTGTCTGCTGCTTTCGGTGAGTGACTAAAGTTGATGGCTGCTTTTTACTGTGCTGAATTTGTCGGTTGGATTGAATCATGATGAATGATGAATAGTAATGTTGACTTTTTGATGAATAGTGAATAGTAAAGTTGACTTTTTTCACTATTCATTGCTTGGAGGCATGTGACTGAGGGAATCAATATAGATATATATATATCAGCAGCTTTTTTCAAAAAACGAGTATTGATTGAAGCTGATAATTATAGCTATATAGAATCCAATGTTGATAAGTTGAACAAGTGACTAGACATATGGATCCTGAGCATCTTGAAATTCGGGTCCATATAGATTTTGAGTAGTTGAACCTTCAGAAGAGTTTGAATTGTCTGAACTTTCTTCTGAATCACTATTATCAGAATCTGACTTGGCTTGGGCCATAAGGAGACGGGCCATTTAGAGAAGCTCATCTTTAGATGACTTGGATTTGGGCTTAACCTTGGACTTGGATTTATCCTTTGACTTGGGCTGAGCAGTACTGGGCTTTGCTGACTTGGATTTAATCTTTGATTTGGATGACTTGGGCTTGGAAGAACTGGATGTTGGGCTTCCAAGATTGACTGGAGGAAGTTGGCTTCCTTATGTTAATGAAGCAGTTGGGATCTGTTGAGCTTTAACCATTGTAGGAGTTGGAGCATTTATGTTGATTGGGAATTCAGTTTGAACAATTTCAACAATACGCTGAATTTTGAAATTATCCCACCATTTAACCATATGTTGTCGGTAAATAACATCATCAGAAACACCATATTGCCATTTGAATATCTAGGGTATTTTGTATTTGGATATAAAAATAAGCAATGGAGGGAATTTCCTTTGCTGAGGAGTGAATGAGAAAACAGTGGAGAAGTAATTGACTTGTTCCATAATTACTGATGGGAAGATTTCTGAAATAGAACCATACTGAGTCCACCATCGCAAAAACCAGGTAGTTAACTCGGATTTGAACTTTTGATCAAATTGAAGAAACCAAGAGTGACTGTTTGACTCATTTTGATACAAGAGGACTTTGAACCAAGCATCAATGTAATCATAGTAACTGTATTGAATTGAATAACCAGGCAGATCTCGTAGTTGATAAGGAGAACCCCAATCAACTAGAGAAACAAAGTTGTGAATATAGAGTGAATGGTACACAATTTTACTTGTGTAAGTGCGATCATAAATGGGTTTAATCACAATTGACTGATGGTTGAACAGGATGTCTTTATAGAAAGTAATTGATTTTTCTGGATGGAAAGGAATAAAATGCCATCCAGGAGGGAAATAAGATTTAACCAGATCATGAACAGTATGACTCTTTGGGTGACTAGGTTCTTTGAAAAAGAGATTAGTAGTGGTGGATTGAACATAATCAGATCGGGCTAATTTAATAGGATTAGGAGGGTATGGAGTAACTGCTTGACTAGATGAAGCAAAATGATCAGTAGCCAAAGCAGATATAGCAACCCTCACTTTACTCTAGTCATGCTTGCATATATTACATGATCTTGTCTTGATATGTTGCATTTGCAAACCTTGATTTGTCTTGCATAAGTGTTACTTGCATGCTTTGTTCCTTGTTTGGTGTGTGTTTAGCCTAGATTAATCCAAGCCAAGGTCACCTTAAGCCTAGAACTATCTTGGAACCCTTTTCCGGTTGACCTCCACCTCTGCCCTAACATGTTGGCCGAGATGTCATCATCTCGGCCGAGGTGTGTATCGCCAAGGCCGAGATGTGTATTATCTAGGCCGATGTGTTACCTTTAAGCCTGAGTGATCTTGTTCCTGGACTGGTGCGACCTAAACCGAGGTGTGGCACATCTAGGCCAAGGTGTGGCACAGCTAGGCCAAGTGTTGTCCTTCCTAGCCGAGATCATTGAAACCTCACTTGCTGAAGCTTTGTTATTAGCCGATGTCATTACCTATCGGAGTGCCTATGCCATCTTGCTTGTTGAACACACTTTGTCATAGTCTTGTCTTTTCACTCAGTCACCTTTTTTAGTAGAGCCAACCAGTCGATGCCACGTGTCCCAGCTGGGTGTTAAGTCAGCCAGTAGACCTAGGAATGTATCATTTGCTATATGTCTTTGTTCTTGAGGAGAGAGAAGCTCTAGGAGAGGAAAAGAAGTTCTTAGAGAAGGAATAGATTTCCAAGCTTGATCTTTAGAGTTCAAACCGTTTGATTCGTGTTTTGAGGTTAGAATCTTGATCTACTTTTGTTGTTCTTATTGTTCATCTAGCTGCATTGCATGATTGAGCACGATTTGTAGGCCATGCATTGATTTAAAGTTGGGATTAGAAAAAGAAAGTGGTAATCATGTGTTCTTGAAGAAAAAGCCTTGTTTGATCCGAAAGTTTGCATTAAGATCCATGTTTTGTGTTTGTTTTCCCAAGATCTTCAAGTATGGGTACCCAGGTCCATGTTTTCAAACTCATAGCATGAAAATCCCAGATTTTGAAATAACAAGTTGTGATTGAGCATTCATGTTTTTCAAGTTCTTCATGTTCATGTTCTTCAGCAGAGGGAAACCCAGATTTTCCCGATTTTATTTCCTTGAATGTGGTCATCGGGACCACACCTCGGCAACGAGGTGTGGGACCTCGGCTAAGACTTGGTGGTGCCCAGCATGTCTTCTCGACATGTAAACAGTGTTTCACCTCAGCATGCTTTGCCTTGTCTTGACTTAGTTTTGAAGGATGCCGAGATCATCTGTATGCATGTGAAGCTTGTTTGAAAGTGCATTCAATAGACTTTGCCATGTGTTTGTAGGACTTGGACTCTCGCCTGACCCCGACGTTTGAAGAACTATGTGAGTGGTATTTTTAATAAAGTTATGTTATTAAGTTTTGATAAAGCTTTGCCTTGCTTGTTTTGGAAAAGTATTTGTTAAGCATGAATGACTGTCCCTATTTTTGTGTATCAAATATTAGCTTTGGCTTTGATAACAATCTTTGAAAGTCCGTACGTGCTAGGGGACTATAAGCATTTGTAGCACAATCCTTTGAAAGTCCGTACGTGCTAGGGGACTATAAGCATTTGTAGCACAATCCTTTGAAAGTCCGTACGTGCTACGGGACTATAAGCGTTTGTAGCACAATCCTTTGAAAGTCCTTACGTGCTAGAGGACTCTAAGCTTTTGTAGCACCTATGTTAATGTCATCCCTTGAAACATGAAAGCCTTGAAAGACCTTGATTGATGAAGCTTGAAAGATTTGTTAGACGAACTTGATTCATCCCATGTTTTGTTACAAGCTATGATTATGTATTGTTTCGTTAAAGATCTCGGATATCATGCATGCAAACCCTTTATTACTTGTACCATTCACTGAGTATCCAAGCTCACCCTCTTTATATATATGTAGGTGATGAGCAGGACGGCGGCGACGCCTAGATATGCCTTGCAACTTGTTTTGGATTCGCATTTTGTCGCATCTTGAAGATCATGCTTCTTAGCTTGCATTTCATTGTGTTTTGTCTATGATGGCTTGAGAAGCCTTTTGGTCAAGATGTATTTTGAACTTCATTTTTTTGTATTCAAGTTGTAAAGCTATGTAAAGATGTATGCCATTCAATTTGACTTACACACAACTCTTATGGACTAATTAGATTTGTATATATTGCTTCCGCACTTGTGAGCCCCATGTATTTATACTCTGATTGTGTGTGAATTTTGAAAGTTGGCCTTCGGTAATCTCGGATTACTGGCCATCACGGCACCATTCTACTAGGGGCGGAATAGGGTCGTGACAGCAGATGTATAACTAGGTTTAGGAACATTACCAAGAATTTGGTAACGATTAACCAATTCAGCAGGATGGTATTTGGTGACTAACTCCAATGGAGGCGGAACAAAAGGTTGACTAGATGGGACCAAGGCTTTGGAAGGAGGTCGTGGACGAGACATCTGTGAAATAGAGGAGAGAAATTAGCATCCACTGAGGATATCTAATTGATCAGTATGTTCATGTAAACAGTTAATATAATGAGCAAGTTGTTGTTTCTAAGCTTTAATCCGATGAAATTGTATGTACTGGGCTCTTTTAGTAGGTAAATGGGTTGATTTGAGAAAGGTAAGGCGACGAGCAGTATGTTTGACTAAGGTTTTATAGTGTTTAATCTGGTGTTTATGGTAAGGAATAGAGGGAATGGGCATGATGTAACTCACTATCCACCCTGTAAAAATTCTCGGGTAAGAAAATCAGGAATATAATTTTGACAACTAGGTATATATTCAATTTCAAAATCAAAAAAACTTAAAATAGATTGCCAACGACCAAAAATTTGCTTACTAGCAAGGTTTTGAACATCTTTTTCTAAAACATATTTAGCAGATTTGCAATCAACACGAAGTAAAAATTTTTGATTTAAAATATCATCTTGAAATTTACTAATACATAAAACAGTAGATAAAATTCCTTGTGTTAATGAAGCAATTTGGATCTACTGAGCTTTAACCATTGCAGGAGTTGGAGTTTTGTATTTATCTTTAGGATGAATTTGTATTTGCCAAAAACCACTTTTTAAATCAAATTTACTAAAAATAACAGCTTGACTAAGTCTTTTGATTAAGTCTTTTTTATTAGGAATAGGATAGCGAATCCATTCTAAAACTTTATTTAATGGTTTATAATTGATGACTAAGCGAGGGACACCTCGTTCTAATTCAGCATTTTTATTAACATCAAAAGCAGGACAAGACCATGGTGATTTACTAGGACTAATAATTTGATTTTTTAATAGTACGTTGATTTCTTTTTTACACATTTCAACTAAATCATGATTCATTTGAATAGGTCGAGATTTAGTAGGGATTTGTCGTTCATTAAAATTCTTAATGTATGGTAAAGTGACTACATGTTTTTTTCTATGCCAAAAGGCAGTTGGTAACGTAGAACAAACAGTTGTTTCTAATTTTAATTTAAATTCTTCAATTTGAGATAGAACAATAGGATTAGTTAATTGTTGTTCAATGCGTTTATAATTAACTTCTTCTTTGAGAAAACGTAACTGACGAGTTAATCGATTAATAGATTGAGAAATAGAACAGTCTTTCAATTGATTTAATTCCAATACTTCAGGTGGTGATAAGAATTTAAAAGTAACTGTTTGACCAAAAGCGTGAGTTGTTATTCCTTCACTAAATGTAGTAAATGGATATAATAAGAATATAAATGGGGTGCCTAAAATAACTTTATCAATCATATTTCTAACTAAAACAAATGAGGTTTTGAAACAGACATTATGTTGACATATATGGACTTTAGGTAATTTATATTTAATACGCATTTTGCTACCATTAGCAAAAGTTGATTTTTCACTTGTTTTTTCATAATATTTTGTAGGAAGTAAACCTTCTTGAATACAATTAAGATCAGCACCAGTATCAATGAGATCAATAATATTTAATTTAAAATCATCAATAACGAGTTTAACTTTTGAATACTATTTTTGAATATGAATTTTATTGATCAGATTTAATCTTTTATCTTCATGATTATGAGATTGATGTGATCGATTATCAAATAAAAGATCAGCAGGATTAGTATATTCAGATTCATGTTCAGATTCATTAGGCGATTCAGCATTGTTTTCTTGGAAATTCTCTAGACTTTTATTAAGTTTTAATGTAAGAATTTCATTTTCTAAAATTGCATCTTTATTTTGTAAATCTTTAATAGTTTGTTTAATCTGATTGATTTCATGTTGTAAATCTTGAAGAGTAATTTCTTTTTGTTTATTTTTAAATCTTTCTAGAGTTTTAGATAAACTAATAATGGGTTTATCATGCTTTGGTTTATGATCACTGTTAGTAAGTAAAGATTTTAATTTGTCAGTATACTTTTGTTTTAACTGGGAATCATCTAATCGAGCAATTAATTCAATAAGGGTAGTTTCTTCTTGATTTTGTTTAGTAAGGACAGTGATTTGTTTAACGGGTTTGCAACAAATATCATTACATCCTAATTCAATGTTATTAGCAGAATCATCACTAGGTGAATGGTAATCAGATGAGGTATTAGGATTATCAGAAGAAGAATTATTATCAGATTGGTTTAATTGGAAGATTTCAAATAATTGGTGCTTGGATTCATCATTAATTTGAAGTTGATTAACTTTATCTTTTAATTTTTGTTTTTCTTTACATTTGTTAGAATAATGGCCTTTTTTACCACAGTTATAACAAGTAATATATTTATTAGATGTATATTTTGGATGGGCTTTTTTATAATATTTCTTTTTGGGTTTAGTATAGAATTTATCATTTGATTTTGAAGGTGAATAATTCTATACTTACGAGAATATTTGTAAGATGATTTATGTTTATTGTACTTATGTTTTTTACAATGAGAAGGTGCTACAGGAGGTAAACCGTATTGTTCACAGAAATTGCCTAATTCGTATTTAGCCTTATGTTTATCTTTAGCAGCTTTTTGACTAAGTTTAAGATCAATACACATTCTTAATCCTTCTTTTTGAATAGTACTAATGATATCACCATAAGTTAAATTATCATATTCAATAACACCAGTAGGTTGACTAAGGACATCTCTAATTTTGTGAGCAAAGAGACTAGGTAAACCATTAATAAATTTTTCTTTCCAAAAGGATTTAGTATAATCTTCTCTTAACATAACTCTAGAGGTAAATACATCTTTATACCATCTAAAATCGCTTAATGTTGGACAAGTAAGGTTACTAAGTTGATCATGTATGCGAGAATATATATTAGTAGGGGTACCTATGAAATGTCTGACTATGGTATAGATTAATGTATTAATACCATCAAGTTTATAATAGCCAATAGTTTCATCAAATATAGGTAAATCATTTTTATCTTTTTGATTAGCATGTAAAATTGATTCGCGTTGATCTTCATTAAGATATTTTTCCCATCAAAATTTGAGCATACCAGTAAAGCCAGAAGTAATTAAGGAAACAATTTCAAGTTGAGTATAATTAGGGTAGTTACTAAGATAACTATTTGCAACCATAGATAAATGATTTAATTTTTGAAGTATTTGATCTTCACTGAGACTATCAATATTCCATTCATATAATTTTTTAGCAGATACAGAAAATTGATTACTAAGATTATTTTCTTCATATTGGAGATCAGGGGGAGTAGGTCATGAATACCAATTTTTTGTGAGCGTTGTAGGATTAGGTTTAGGATAATGAAGTTTATTCAGAGTAGTTGATGGAAATTGTTGAGCTAAATGAGTAATTTCATTATCAGTTGTGGCAGGGTCTGAATGAGTAGAAACAGATTCAAGAGTAGGATGTTGGTTTAATACAGTAAGACCTTTCTCAGTAGATAGAGAAGCTTTTTCAGAGGTAGTTAATTTAGTAAATATTTGTTCAATGGCTTTGACAGTAAAATTATCTCGGGTGACTAAACTACGACGTTTAGAACGGTTACTAGGTAAATTAAACAATAGTTGGTCTAAATATTGTTTAGTAGATGTATTGTTAGCCGAATAATCATCGAAATTGGTTTCTATTTTATCTAATTGTTTACCAATAGTTTTTAAACATTGATTAGTATAATTATTTTGTTCAATAACTTTTTTGATTTTAGGGTCAATGCCGGTTAACTTAAAAGGAGAGGCCGGGACTTTAGATCCTTGATGTTCAATAATTATAGTAAATAAAGGAGGATGACTAGAGCTTATAGTAGTGTTGGGTGAAGTTTTCCATTTATGTTTTGTAATTGTTTGAACCTCTTTATGATGGTCTTCTAAATATTCAAAGAAAGGAATTTCAATTTTATGTTCAATCATAAATTTGTACCATTGACGAGTAATTTTATATTGTTAAGTCAAATCATATTTGGTACGACATGCATAACGTTTAGTCCTATTATCTTTAGATTTAAATTCAATATGTAATTTATCAAGATTAGGAGTAAAGAGTTTACTAATAGTCATTAGCTGAGGATTTATTAGAGGTATAACTTTGAAATCAGTTTGAGTTGGAGAGTCTTGAGACTCAGTATCTTCTTCATATAGATGTGTGTGAGTAGAATAAACAGGTTTACTAATTTGGGAAGTTGTGAAATTATCAATTCCTTTCATTTTACTATGGAAAGGTTGACCTAGATGAATTTGACTATTTTTTCTGAATAAAGGTGTATTAAATATTTCATCTTCAGTTTCAATATCAGTAGGGATACTAGAAGTACTATGTCTAGACGATTGACTACGATTAAATTTAATACGAACTGATCCATCAGTAAATTGTTGAATATCTTGGATATCTTGACTAGTTAATTGTCTTTGATTATGTTTGTAATTTTCATTGACAGTAACCCATTGATCAGGGAGAGTAATATCTTGCCATTCAATCATTTGAGGAATATTGATATTAGTATCATTACTACTACTTTGAATTAATAAAGTTTTATCCTTTAGATTTTTATGTAAAACTTGAACATTTAAATTTGTTTTAATACATTTATAATGAACACGATAAATTAAAGCAATATTATGAACTTTGTCTTTCATATTAGTAAATGAACCATCTAACTGAATATTTAAAGTTAATGCATCTAATCTATGTGGATCCCTAAGACTTAGTGTAAAATCAGGAAAGCAATTAAAATGAACAGGTCCTTTGTGGAGACCAGTTTCCATCATACCCATTAAACTATCATTGTAATCAATAAAACGAGCATCTCGTAAACATAATAAAACAGAAGTATTTTTGCCTTGTGGAGTTAATGGTTTTATGCCTACTTGAATTAATCCTAAATGAATAAAATTGTGACCAGTTTTTAGATGACGTTTAATAGTGTTAGCATCAAATAATTGACATGTTTCTCTAGGTTTTGCTAAAGCATAAACTTGTTCTAATGTTTTAACATGCAGATTAACATTAAAAGTAGATTGTAAAAAAATAGTTTTATAAATTTCTTTAACTGACAATTTTGGGATATTCCAACTTAAATCAATTTTATCATTTTGTATTTCTACAACTTCTTCATTAATTACTAAACTTTGATTAGGTATAGAAGGCAAAGTTGTTGACCTAAAACTAACCGATGAATTACTTCTAAATAATCAACTCATTTTATCTTAAGATAGTTTACAGTGAGCTCAATACATTGTCTAATTTTATTATGTTTTAACATACGATGTTTTCACACATACCCAGTTCGGAGAACCCCTAAAGTCCAACACTGCCTAACCAAAGGACTTACCTAGGACTTGGGAGGAAGGATGGGTGGCTAATAGCAACGTGGAAAGACAGGGATATAAATTGGACAGATTAAAGGTAAACTGTAAACAATTTCAAAACAGGAGAATGAGTAGACACAGAAATAATGATTCAAAACTGCATTCACTACACCTTTTGGTCATTATGAATGGAGTGTTATGCCTTTTAGACTAAAAAATGCACCTAGTGAATTTCAAAATATAATGAATAATATTTTCAATCCATTTAGTCATTTTTCCATAGTTTATATAGATGATGTTCTTATTTTTTCAAAATCAATTAGTGAACACTAGAAACATCTTATTACATTCTTTTATACCAAGAGTCATGGTCTAGTCATTTCTGCTTCTAAGATTAAATTGTTTCAAACTAAAGTCAGATTCTTAGGTTATGATATTCACCAAAATACTATTTTACCTATTAGTCGTTCCATTGAATTTGCGTCTAAATTTCCTGATGAAATCTTAGATAAAACCCAATTATAACGTTTTTTAGGATCACTAAATTATATTACTGAATTTTACAAAGACCTTAGGAAAACTTGTCAACCTCTGTTTGATCGATTAAAAGACAATCCTCCTCCTTGGTCTTCTACTCATACTGCTATTGTTAAACAAGTCAAACAATATGTCAAGTCTCTTCCTTGTCTTGGTATTCCTACCGAAAATTCATTCAAAATTAGTCAAACTGATGCCTCTGATATTGGATATGGTGGCATTCTTCTCCAGCAAATTACTCCTCAGTTATCTGAACAAATTGTTCGTTATCATTTTGGTGTCTGGAATAAAGCACAAAAAAATTATAGTACTATTAAACAAGGAATTTTATCTACTGTTTTATGTATTAGTAAATTTTAAGATGATAATTTTAAATCAAAAATTTTTACTTCGTGTTGATTGCAAATCTGCTAAATATGTTTTAGAAAAAGATGTTCAAAACCTTACTAGTAAGCAAATTTTTGGTCGTTGGCAATCTATTTTAAGTTTTTTTGATTTTGAAATTGAATATATACCTAGTTGTCAAAATTATATTCCTGATTTTCTTACCCAAGAATTTTTACAGGGTGGATAGTGAGTTACATCATGCCCATTCCCTCTATTCCTTACCATAAACACCAGATTAAACACTATAAAACCTTAGTCAAACATACTGCTCGTCGCCTTGCCTTTCTCAAATCAACCCATTTACCTACTAAAAGAGCCCAGTACATACAATTTCATCGGATTAAAGCTTAGAAACAACAACTTGCTCATTATATTAACTGTTTACATGAACATACTGATCAATTAGATATCCTCAGTGGATGCTAATTTCTCTCCTCTATTTCACAGATGTCTCGTCCACGACCTCCTTCCAAAGCCTTGGTCCCATCTAGTCAACCTTTTGTTCCGCCTCCATTGGAGTTAGTCACCAAATACCATCCTGCTGAATTGGTTAACCGTTACCAAATGCTTGGTAATATTCCTAAACCTAGTTATATATCTGCTTTGGCTACTGATCCTTTTGCTTCATCTAGTCAAGCAGTTACTCCATACCCTCCTAATCCTATTAAATCAGCCCGATCTGATTATGTTCAATCCACCACTACTAATCTCTTTTTCAAAGAACCTAGTCACCCAAAGAGTCATACTGTTCATGATCTGGTTAAATCTTATTTCCCTCCTGGATGGCATTTTATTCCTCTCCATCCAGAAAAATCAATTACTTTCTATAAAGACATCATGTTCAACCATCAGTCAATTGTGATTAAACCTATTTATGATCGCACTTACACAAGTAAAATTGTGTACCATTCACTCTGTATTCACAACTTTGTTTCTCTGGTTGATTGGAGTTCTCCTTATCAACTACGAGATCTGCCTGGTCATTCAATTCAATACAGTTACTATGATTACATTGATGCTTGGTTCAAAGTCCTCTTGTATCAAAATGAGTCAAACAGTCACTCTTGGTTTTTTCAATTTGATCAAAAGTTCAAATTTGAGTTACCTACCTGGTTTCTGCGATGGTGGACTCAGTATGGCGTCATTTCAGAAATCTTCCCATCAGTAATTATTGAACAAGTCAATTACTTCTCCACTATTTTCTCATTCACTCCTCAGAAAAGGAAATTCCCTCCATTGCTTATTTTTATATCCAAATACAAAATACCCTGGATATTCAAATGGCAATATGGTATTTCTGATGATATTATTTACCGACAACATATGGTTAAATGGTAGGATAATTTCAAAATTCAGCGTATTGTTGAAATTGTTCAAACTGAATTCCCAATCAACATACATGCTCCAACTCCTGCAATGGTTAAAGCTCAGCAGATCCCAACTGCTTCATTAACATAAGGAAGCCAACTTCCTCCAGTCAATCTTGGAAGCCCAACATCTAGTTCTTCCAAGCCCAAGTCATCCAAATCAAAGATTAAATCCAAGTTAGCAAAGCCCAATACTGCTCAGCCCAAGTCAAAGGATAAATCCAAGTCCAAGGTTAAGCCCAAATCCAAGTCATCTAAAGATGAGCTTCTCCAAATGGCCCGTCTCCTTATGGCCCAAGCCAAGTCAGATTCTAATAATAGTGATTCAGAAGAAAGTTCAGACAGTTCAAACTCTTCTGAAGGTTCAACTACTCAAAATCCATATGGACCCGAATTTTAAGATGCTCAGGATCCATATGCCTGGTCACTTGTTCAACTTATCAACATTGGATTCTATATAGCTATAATTATCAGCTTCAATCAATACTCATTTTTTGAGAAAAGCTGCTGATATATATATCTATATTGATTCCCTCAGTCACATGCCTCCAAGCAATGAATAGTGAAAAAAGTCAACTTTACTATTCACTATTCATCAAAAAGTCAACATTACTATTCATCATTCATCATGATTCAATCCAACCGACAAATTCAGCACAGTAAAAAGCAGCCATCAACTTTAGTCACTCACCGAAAGCAGCAGACAGCTCCCATGTGCTCCTGATGCTCCTTTCAAGTCAGATTATTCACTCACAAGGCTCACAGTAGTCACTCACAAGGCTAACAGTAGTCTCTTTTGATTATAATAGAGTCTCTTCAGTCAAGAATAAGGCAGAGTTAGAAAAATTGAGAGTGCTCATTCCTCAAATAGCTATCTCTGTAATTTTATTTTCAAGTTCGTTTTCAAGTTATGTATTTTGAAGAACTGTTGGTTTCATTCCAATAAACAATTGTAAGTTTTAATATTTATGTTTTATTCTATTATTATTAATTGTTGATTTAAATTATTTTATTTTAGTGTTGTTTCCTCCTTCCTTGCTTCCGTTCCCTTTTGGTATCAGAGCCAAGTTGTGTTGTATCCTGTTACTCACTGAATCATTATTTCTATGTCTACTCATTCTCCTGTTTTGAAATTGTTTACAGTTTACATTTAATCTGTCCAATTTATATCCGTGTCTTTCCACGTTGCTATTAGCCACCCGTCCTTCGTCCCAAGTCCTAGGTAAGTCCTTTGGTTAGGCAGTGTTGGATTTTAGGGGTTCTCCGAACTAGGTATGTGTAAAAACATCGTATGTGAAAACATGATAAAACTAGACAATGTATTGAGCTCACTGTAAACTATTTCAAGACAAAATGAGTCGATTATTTAGAAGTAATTCATCGGTTAGTTCTAAGTCAACAACTTTGCCCTCTATACCTAATCACGGTTTAGTAATCAATGAAGAAGATGTAAAAATATAAAATAATAAAATTGATTTAAGTTGGAGAGTAAAATTTTACTTTCAATAAAAGTAAAGTTTTACTACCAAATAGAGTAAAACTTTACTGTCTTATTACAATGCTTGTGCATTTTCTTTAGTGCTTATTTGTTTTGTCACTTTATTGTTTAAAGTAAAATGTTACACTGTTGATATAGAGAAACTTTTTTGTGTTTTAAAATGGTTATTACAAGAAGCAAATGTGGTGATGATGATGATGATGATGATGATTTTAAAGTTCCACCAACGGCTATACAAAAGAAGAAAGTCCCAAAAAAAAAAGAAGCAAAAGTAGTAAAGAAGTTCAATCCAATGCTAGTGATGATGAAGGTTGTAATGAAAGCAATCCAATGCCTTCAACAACAAAACCTTTAAAGTTGAATATTGCACATGGAGTACGGGAGAGGGAGAACTATGTGAAACAATATAGGTCAAATGTTGTTTCATTGATAAACCTAATGCGAGACACAAGGTTCACTGAAAGACACATTACTGCCCTCGAGAGAACACCTTTTGGGATGTTGTTTAAATCTTTTTGAAAGAAAGAAGATGTGGTGTTAAAGAAGTTCAAGAAAGTTGACGATAATGTCATGGATGTGATCAAATCTTATGACTTTCATGCAAAGGGATTTAAGCTTGGGGGGGAAACGTGTGACATACGGGACAGTGACATTACTTTGGTTTTTGGGATAAAATCAGGAACGAAAAAAGTAGACGTCTCATATGGGAAGAAACAAGAATCACCTTTTGTGCAGAGAAGGTTTCGTAATATGTCAAGAATATCTATAAAGAGTTTGCGAGAGGCATTAGGAGATGCATTGGAAGGCACAACGACAGTTGATATTGAGGATGTTGCACGAATAATGTATTTATTTGTTGTGGCAACTTTGTTATTACAAACAACTGGTCTAACAGTTAGATGGGCTTTTGTCGCCCTTGTAGAAGATTTGGAAATGATGAATTCATATGCATGGTCGACTGCAGTTGCATCCACGTTGACTACTTCAATCCATTCTTCATTAGGAAGTCCTGAAAATGTAACTGGATGTGTACTTCTTCTTTTGGTAAGTAAATTGAACTACTTGAAATATTACGCAATCTATCTTTAGAGAATTAACTAATTTCGATTTTTTATTTTATAGTACTGGTTATGCGAGCATACTACCCTCATTCAACCTCAAGAAAAAAATTTGTGTCCAAGGCTCCTTCGATGGGACTTATCAACGTTGAGGAAAAAGCTAATGAAGAGGTCATCGCAAACACTAAAGCCCGAAGAGGTATCATCTTTCCAAACTCAGCCTTACTGGTTCACTTTGCTTAAAATTATACTTACACAATAAAATCTTACTCTTGAACAGAGTAAAAGTTTACTTAAAATTAGAGTAAAAGTTTACTTACAATCAAAGTAAACTTTTACTTTGAAACTTTTACTTTGAAACAGAATAAAATTTTACTTACTCTTGAATAGAGTAAAAGTTTACTTAAAATCAGAATAAAATTTTACTTACTCTTGAACAGAGTAAAAGTTTACTTTAAATCAGAGTAAAAGTTTACTTATAATCAGAGTAAACTTTTACTTACAATCAGAGTAAAATTTTACTTTGAAACAGAGTAAAAGTTTACTTAAAATCAGAGTAAAAGTTTATTTACAATCAGAGTAAAATTTTACTTACTCTTGAATAGAGTAAAAGTTTACTTTAAATTAGAGTAAAAGTTTACTTACAATCAGAGTAAACTTTTACTTACAATTAGAGTAAAATTTTACTTATTCTTAAATAGAGTAAAAGTTTACTTAAAATTAGAGTAAAAGTTTACTTACAATTAGAGTAAACTTTTACTTTAAAACAGAGTAAAAATTTACTCTGGTGGTTAAAGTTTGCTTCATTGCTGACTTCTTTTCTTTTTCTATTTTTCAAATGCAGGTAAATCACGATGAACTGAAGCCCATTTCCAGAGAAGAAATAGAACTTATTCGCAATGATGAGGAAGAAGATGCATTGGACATATTGAAAATTTGGAGACTAAAGAAGATGAAGATCATGTAGCTGAAGCTTTAGGAGATGATCAACCTTTGAAGGACTTCATTGATCTTGAGAAATTAGAACAAGTTCAAAAAGAAAACAAGAGGCTGAAAAGTGAGAATATGGCATTGGTTGAAGAACTGAAGAAACTGAGGGAAACAATGCAAAAAATACAAGAAGATCAAGAGGCAAAAACAAAAGAAATGATAGAAAATATGAGCAACATAGAGAAAGAAATGGAGAAACTGAGAAAGGAGTTTGAAGTACTCGAATTTGAAAATAAACAGTTGGTTGAACAGATTGAAGAAAATGCAGTTTATGCAACTACCCAAGCTTTTGCTTCTAAAGAAATGCCACATGCTAAAGGAGTAGAACAAGAGCAAAATTTTAGGATTCAAACTACATTGAAAGAAACACCTATAGTCATAAAGCCATTGCAAACATCCATGGTCAAGAAAATCAAAATCAAGGCGAGGAAGAAAAAAGAGGTGTCTTATTTTGAATGTGAGCCAAGAGAGGCAAAGAAAAAAAAGACCACAAAACAAACAATTGAAGTGATATCAAATGAAGTGATTTGTGTTGACAACTTGCCTCTAAGCCAACCAAAGCTAGATGAAAGGGTTTTATTTCCAGATAAGGCTACAATATAAAATTGCTTGATAAGAATGACAAGTGTCTACTGAGCAAGATTTACAATTTGGAAACCACAGAGTAAGACCATTTTAATTTTATCAAACAACAAATTTTTACTGTTATCAAACTGCAACGTGTTAATCAACATTTTTTTTTACCTTATGACTAGTGCAATCATATGGTCTGGCACAGGAAATGGAATATATGTTACATTGCATGATGTGGATGCAATTCTGAGAGATGGTGATACTGTAAATAATGTAAGTGGCCATACAATTTTCAATGACTAGTGTTCACTTCAATAACTAAAAACAGTTCATTTTATTAACATATATTTAATTGATTTTTGTTTTTGTAGGTCATTGACAGCTTTGTAGAAATGCTTCAGATTGAGCAACAAGCAAAGAAGCCAGAAAAGAATAAGTCATTCTTTTTCTCAAGCCTTTGTTGGATAAGCCATCAATTTGTGTTTAGTTTGAATTGATAAAATTTTACTGTGATTTAGTGTAACATTGTACTGTATTTTAGAGTTAATTTTTACTATTTGGTTTGCCAAAGATTGACAACTCATACAGTGTGTCACCAACACAACTTGAGGCATGACACTCTTTTATGATTAAATGCAGTCACTAGTGAAATGGGGTTATGGAGATTTGAGAAATCATTTAATTGACGAAGTGCTTGAGCAAGATTTGAGTGGATACAGATACCTTCACTTTTGCATGAACTCCAATGGAAACAAGAAGGAAGAAAAACCCTACCACTAGATACTTCTTGTATTTGACACTGAATTTGATGAGTGGAGACATTACAATTCTTTAAGGCCAAGAGACAACAAAGAAGATCCTTACCTTAAGGATGCAAAAAAGATTGTAAATGTTTTGCATCATATTAACAGTAATTTTTTACTGTGTTTTATTCTTGTATTTAATCGTGACCAAACAATTATGCAATGATGTTAGATAACATATATGGAGAACAAGTTGGCCAACAAAACGAAGAGAGGTAGAAGAAAGTTTGCAAACTTGGTTTCGGTGAAAGATAATCCACAAAAATGCCCAACATCGTAAGTATTTCACGTTACTACTACATGCTTGAATTGGCAGTTTTCAAATTTGACTAAATCTAACAAGATCTTGATTTTTATTAACAGTGTTGATTGCGGAATTATTGTATGTTATATCATGCGCCAAATCATAAGAGATGAGCCTATTGCAAATTCTATGGAAGATGATGAAATTAATAATTTCTGAGCGTCAATAGTGTATCAATTTTTGAATGATTATCCAAAAGCATGAACTGAGGAACAATTTAACCTCAAAAAAAAAAGGGGGGGGCAAGAGCTAAGACCTCAAGGATGACAATGTGGACAACTTTTGGGGAACTACTGTGAATGATGTATGTAATTTCAGTTTTTGTAAATAACAGAATGGTGAAAAAGTAATTGTAAGTGAAAGAATACTAAAAGAGTATTAAATAGTACATGCTATGTCTATTGTTCTAGTAAATTTTACTGTGGTTTGGTGATTAAAACATTATTATAGTAGGATATTGTTTTGACTAGGAATGAACGTTGTTATGGATAGAATACAATGATGCAAGTTATACTTGTGTATCTTTGATGATATATGTAGTTGTGTTGTTAGATTATTTTTGCACAAGATTGCATGATGATCATCATGGGAGTTTTTGTATTGTGGTAAATTTTGGTACAGGTTGGAAATGTTTTTCTAAGGGGCTAACATACTGTCTGAAATAAAGTAAAATTTTACTCTGAAATAAAGTAAAATTTTACTCTGGATAAAAGTAAAATTTTACTCTACTCTGAAATATGAATAAATTGTTACACTCTGAATCTAAAGTAAAATTTTACTCTGCATAAAAGTAAAATTTTACTCTGAAATAAGAGTAAAATGTTACAAAAAGAATCTAAAAGTAAAATTTTACTCTATATAAAAGTAAAATTTTACTTTAAAATAAGAATAAAATGTTACATTCTGAATCTAAGAGTAAATTGTTACGTCCTGAATCTAAAAGTAAAATTTTACTCTGTATAAAAGTAAAATTTTAGTCTGAAAAACGAGTAAAATGTTACACTCTGAATCTAAAAGTAAAATTTTACTCTGTATAAAAGTAAAATTTTACTTTGAAAAATGAGTAAAATGTTGAGTCTGAATCTAAAAGTAAAATGTTACTCTGCATAAAAGTAAAATTTTACCCACTATAAAAGTAAAATTTTACTTTGAAATAAGGTAAAATTTTAATCTAAAAGTAACATTTTACTCTGAAATAAAGTAAAATTTTACTGTGAAACCATAGGCTCATCACACTCATAGACAACCATTCAACAACATAGTAAATTTTTACTTTGAAAGGCAGTAAAGTTTTACTTTCATGTGAATGAAGGCAATGTTTTACTCTGGAAAAAGTAAAGTTTTACTCTGCAATAAAATAAAAGTTTACTCTGAAATACCGAAAAATTTTATTTTGAAAGCACAGGCTGAGCACAACCATTTCAAACCTTCACACCTACTGAACAAACTCCATTATAAGTTCATTTACATGAAACTTATTCAACCACATTAAAAAAAATATATTAAAATGTCAAACTCAACCACAAAGCAAATCAGAAACTTGAACAGACAACCATTCAATAATATAGTAAAAATGTCTTTTATTGCAATGTCTCCTTACAAATCTCGTCTAAAAGACTATATTATTATTGCTATGGACTATTTATTGCAGAAGAACTGCATTATTTTCATACTTCTATTACAAAATCAATAATGTCTTTCATGGCAATGTCTCCTTGCAAGTCTTCCTATTATGACCGTACTTCTCGCATCTACCACACTGTACTCATCTTATCTTCTCACCCCTAGATGGAATCCTATTCTTCCTTGGCTTACCAAGTGGCTTCTTACAAATTGGAGAAAGGACAACAATATCATCCATAGTTACAAGAGGTTTCTCAACAGTGGGTATTGGATAAACGGACTCAACATAGCTGTAAGGACCCACATTTCATGCCATAGTCATGTTCATGTGCATTTGCATAACCATGTTTTTTTTTGTCAAGTTGCATTCATGAATCTTGCCTTGTTTTGTACGTATATGATTTGCCTAAGTATTATATGTATGCTTTGTTCCTCCCTTGTTATGCTAAGCCTAGGTCATGCCAAGCCTAAGTCATTCCAAGCCGAGGTCATCTTAAGCCTAGAACTACTTTGGAACCACTTTGTTTGACCTCCACCATCACCTAGGCATATTGGCCGAGATGTCACTATCTGGGCCGAGGTGTTCATCACCAAGGCCGAGATGTGTATTATCTAGGCCGAGATGTTATCTTTGTCCTAAGTGATCTTGTCCGGGAGTGGTATGACCTAGACCGAGGTGTGGCACATCTAGGCCAAGGTGTGGCACAGCTTAGTCAAGTGTTGTCCTTCCTAGCCGAGGTCATTGTCATCTTAGTCGCCGAAGCTTTGTCCTTAGCCGAGATCCTTACTTGCCGGAGTGCCTTGCCGTGTAGCTTGTTAGATACGCTTTGTCATAGTCATGTCTTGTCAATCTATCACCTTTTTGAGGAGAACCAACCAGCCGTTGCCACGTGTCCGAGCTGAGTGTTAAATTAGCCGGCAGAGAGAGAAACCTATCATTTGTTATATCCTTGTTTTGAAGAGGAGAGAGAAGCTCTAGAGGAGAGAAGGAGGAGTTCTTGAAGGAGATTAGATTTCCAAGCTTGATCCCTAGAGATCGAACCGCTAGATTCGTATTCTAAGGTTAGATTCTTGATCTGCTCATGTTGTTCTTTATGTTTATGTTATTGCATTGCATGATCGAATACGATTTGTAAGCCATGCATTGAATTAAAGTTCGGTTTTAGAAAGAGAAAATGGTATTCATGTGTTCTTCAAGGAAAGTCATGTTTTGATCCAAGAGTTTACACCAAGATCCATGTTTTCATGTTTGTTTTCATATGATCTTCAAGTATGGGTACCCAGGTCCATGTTTTCGAACTCATAGCATGAAATCCCAGATTTTGTAATAACAAGTTATGATTTTAGCATCCATGTTCTTCATGTTCTTCAAGGAGGAAACCCAGATTTCCAGACTTCTTTTCCCTAGGTGTGATCACCGAGACCACTCTTGCCTAGATCACACACCTAGGCCAAGCATCGTATCTCACCTTGGCCTACCTTGCATGATCACTTGCACGTTAGTTTATCTTGCATGCACACCTAGGCTAACCACTGTACACCTAGGCCGACATGGTACACCCTTGCCGGAACCTTGTAACACCTCGGCAGATAGCTGCACCCCGAAGCCTAGGTAACCACACCTCGGCCAAGTGGTGTGGGACCTCGGCAAAGATCTGGTTGGTACCCAGCATGTCTTCCTGACATGTAAAACAGTGTTTTGACTTCCAGCATGTTTTTCCGAGATCATTTGCATGCATGTAAGACTTGTTTTGAGAAGTACATTTAGTAGACTTTGCCATGTGTTTGTAGGACTTGGACCTTTGCCTTGATCCCGACGTCCCAAGAACCAAGTGAGTGATATTTTTAATAAAGTTATGTTATAAAGATTTGTTAAAGCTTTACTTCGTTTTAGAAAAGTATTTGATCAAGCATGAATGATTATCTCTATGTTTATGTATCAAGTAAGCTTTGTTTTGATGACATTCTTGGAAGCCTTTCGTGTTACTGGGGGACTTAAGCCCTTGTAACATAGGTCCCTCGTGCTGGAGGACTCTAAACTTTCGCAGCATAATACGGTGAAAAAGGGCTACGGGCCTAAGTCACACAATACGGTGAAAAAGGGCTACGGGCCTAAGTCACACAAGTAAGCAAGTTTGTAAGATCAAGATTGATGAATACGGTTCATCCCATGTTTTGATACAAGTTATGTTATGCATTGTTTTGACAAGAACCTCGAGAAATCATTCATTTAAAACCTTTATTACTTGTACCATTCACTGAGTTTCCGAACTCACCCTCTCTATATATATATGTATTTTATATTGTTGTATTCAAGTTGTAAGACTTTAATTAAAGATGTATGACATTTCATTGGATCTATGCACAGCTCTTATGGACTAATTATATTTAATGTATTGCTTCCGCGCATGTTAGCCCCATATGTATACTCTGATTGTGTGTGATCTGTGTAAGTTGGCCTTCGGTAATCTCAGATTACTGGCCATCACGGCACCATTCTACTAGGGGCAGTTTGGGGTCGTGACAATAGCAAGCTTTGAACTTGCTAGTGTAATAAAATGGTTCCACATGTGCATACAAATCACCTCCGCTAACGGTCGCCATGTGAGCACAAAGAAATCCATTCTATTGCCATTGGTAACATGAGCAAGTTCTATTCAAGAGGTCAACACTAACCGATGGCCGGGATTGAACCTCAAAAACATGATCACTTGAACGACTAACCAACCAAGTTCTTCCACTTTTAAGATCATTTATTAATGTTGAATCCATCTCCGGACAAAGAAAACTAATCCATTTCTTAGCTTGTTCTCTCCTTTTCGACATCAAATCCAAAATCTTTAACCTAATTGAATCAATCATCTTCGTAGTGGGCAAATGACGAGCTTGACGGATCCATGAATTGAAAGACTCTGCCACATTCAAGTGCATTTCACCGTATTTTTGTCCTTTAAAATATGCATTAGTCCACTTTTCATAGGGCAAATTGGATAGAAACCTACAAACAATCCATTTTCCCTCATCTTGTAATTCTTTCAAGCACTGATTAAAACATCCCACTGTTGGAGCATAAGCACATGAAGAAAACAAAAAAACTATTTTACTCCTGAAAGTATTGCTGAAACTTGGACCGGAGAACCTATCCCTCAAATTGGCCTTCAAGTGTTGGAGACAAAAATAGTGGTAAGTAGTAGGTAAAACCTTGGGTAAAGCCTCCAAAAGTCCAACATTTTGATCAGATATGAAGGTAATTGGTCTTTCATCCAACAATATATTCGACAAATGCATAAAAAACCATTCCCAACTGTTTGTAGTTTTCATATCGACAATTGCCATTGCAAGAGGGAAAAAACCTGAAAAATAACATTTTACAATTAGTAAGTATATTAAACGAAAAGGACAAATATAGTAGATTTTTACTCTGAATAACAGTAACATGTTACTCTGAAAATAAGTAACATGTTACTCTGAGAATAAGTAACTTGTTACTTTTGAATAAACTATTGTAATATCTACCTTGATCCGCATCATTCGCTGTAGCTGTTAACAAGGCGCCCTTATATTTCCCCTTCAAAAAAGTTCCATCGATAAACAATAAAGGACGGCAATGCCTAAACCCTTGAATGGAAGCATTAAATACAACAAAAAACCTCTTGAACCGTCCACTTTGATGGTTATAATCAAGACGCAAATGGCTACCAGGATTTGTGCTCATCACAATATCCATATACCATCGAATCTCATCATAAGACATAGAGAAATCTCCAAAAGTTCTCAACTCCCAACCAAGCGTGATTGTACGTAATGGTGAGCTTGTATTGATCTGTAAATTGACGCACAACATCAATTGGACGAATTTGGGGATTCCCATGAACTTCATTAACAATCAAACTTGCAACCAAATTTGAACTCATCCTTGAGTTTTTAGAAGTACGAACTGCAGCTCTACAAGTATGCTCATCATGTAGAGTCCTAATGTAGAAAAAATTATTAGCACTTTCTAAAGATGCATGTACTCGCCATAAACAAGCTTTGGACCCCTGCATTGAACACACAGCAGTGACCCGACACTTCTCATTCTTCACATACACAAACTCAAATCCTATCTCAATGGCATATTTACATAATGCAGTCCAGAAATCCTTTGCACCTCCGATAAGTCTTTGACCTACATGAGTAATTTCATTGACCCATCCACAAGACAACAAAGTCCTTTCTTCATGTTGACAAAACATAGGGAGTAAATCTATTTCATCATCAGTAATGTTGGATCCACTAGCGTCCCCTGATTCTCTAACTCCATGTTTTTCATTTGAAATGCCCATTTCAGTAATAGTCACATCAACCCGATCAACACCAAGGGGATAAACAAGAGACAACATATTCTGAAAATCAGAATCATCATCAATCATGCATTGCGAATGTCCAAGTAAACAGTACAATAACAGTATGCAACCACTACTGTCAAACTTCTTCAATTTACAACTTAAGAAATCAGTTAAATCCTTCAATGCGCAATTTGACACAACCTTGAACACAATGATACGATCACCATACTTGCATAACAACATAAGAGGTGGAACCATTTTACAAATCTGCAATCAATTAACAGTAAAAATTTACTGTCAATCAAAGTAAAATTTTATTGTCACTATCAAAGTAAAATTTTACTATCACTATCAAAGTAAAATTTTACTGTCACTACAAGTCCAAAAGTCAAGATTATTTTGATCTGTTACCCATTCCTCATATGGTCATCTCTGTCAAAGCTTTCCTAATACAAATCATTTTTAGACATTCCAGTTTGGCTTCTTTGAACATCTTAGAATAGGACTTCTTTGGGACTAATGGACGAGTCTTTATGAAGTTCTCTAGGTCTAAAAATAGTTCATGCCCACCCAATTCCAACACAAACCGTGATCATGAATTATTAATAACTTGTGTATAAATATACATATATATAAACCTACACAAACACATAGAAATGGTATTCTTTGCAGACAATGAACTTGTTTGGTGCAATTTTTTGCTAGTTAAAAATTGATAACTAAAATGCATAAGCTAAAAGAACATATCTCTCATATCTTCTCAATAATCAAAATTTTTGCTTATCTAAGCTATTTTTACCTAAGCAAAAGTTGCAACAAACATGATCAACGTCAGCGGAGGCACTGTTTGTGGCGGCTGAAGTGTTTGGCAATGACCACCTCTTGACAGTAAAATTTTACTGTCATTCTAACACCAGAGTAAAATTTTACTCTCATTCTAAACAGAGCACGTACCAGAGTAAAATTTTATTCTAATTCTCTCAAACAAAAAACAGAGCAATAGAATTAGAGTAAAATTTTACTCTCATTCTCTCAAACAAAAAATAGAGCAATAGAACCAGAGTAAAATTTTACTTTGATTCTGTCAAACGAAATCAGATTAAACACAACAAAAATAAAAAAATAAAAAAATTAATCAACAAATCAACATACCTAATTAAGAAGAAAAACCTCTAAAACTCAATCAACAGTCACAAATCTCAATGAAACTCTCGTTTAATTGAGAGTGTTGATCGTCGGCGGCGAGATCGTCTATTGTTGACTAAGTACAAGATCTTCGGCTGCGAGATCTTCAGATTTGGAGATCGTCTTCATCAATTTCGTTCTTGATTTCGTAAATTGTAGCAGATCGTATATAGCTCAGATTTCAAATATTTCAAATGTATGATATGTATATATAGAAGGGCAATATTGTCATAAATAAAATAAAAATTATAAAATGTCTTTATTAAGGTAGGCATTCCTACTCAGGGGCTTTTTGAAATAAAATTGATTGGGTTATCCTTTACCCTAATAAAAAGGCCCAAAAGGGAGGTTTCACCAAAAATCCCAAAAAAAAATTGTCGTTGACCGGGCGGACATCCGGTAACACCCAATTCGCTTGTTGTACCGATGAACAGTGGCTCACTTCATCAGAGGAGGAGCTGTAGCGTTGGCAAAATGACAGACGAGTATAGCAAGACTGATGGATCACATTTTTACAGCTTTTGCTGCCATTGTAGAGAGGCTGATGCTGATGCTGATGCTCTTAGAGCACCAATTGTTAAAATTGTATCTTAAAAGGTCTGTTCACTAATAAAAAAGGGATAAAAGTTAAATTTAATTTTATTCGTGGAGTGTTTATAATTAGTGAACAAATGAGTTCTTCAATAAATACATTGAAATGTATCATGTAGGGATAAGACTTATTTAAATGTGTTAAATGTAAAAAAATAAAAATAAAAAAGAATAAGTGAGACCCATCACTCACATATTTCAATCTCACCTAGTTACATTTATATATATGGGATTGTTTGTTGTATTTTAGATGAATTGATTACAACTTATTTTATTTTATTAATTTATATCAAATTATTTGATGCGATTTTTTTTTACAACTTATTATTAAGCAGAAATAAATTAAATAAACTTATTTAGTAGTTTGTACTAAACAGACCCATACGACTCGCAAAAAACCACTGATCCAGTCTTACCTGTCTATGACCCAACACACAACAACCGTATGAAAGCCCAATGACTATGGCCTAATTTCGTCTCCAACAATGACAAGGCTTTCAGCCCATGTTTAAGGGTTGGTTTTTTTGAGGGACTCAATTGGCTCGGTTCGTAAAAAGGCTCAGGTCTATTAATATTTTCCACTCCTCCATCTTCTTATTGTTTTGTTGGATATATATATTAACCCATAATTCTTACGCAAAAAGAAAAGGTTCAACTCCTAATTTTTATGTATCCAGTATCAAATAAGGGTGTTACAGATATCAAGTAGTATATTAATTTGTTAAAAAAAGAGTAATATATTAATATATGTAATGACATTATCAATTTAAAATTATGACCCAACTCATTATATAAATTATAAAAATTCAAAACCTCTAATTAATGTATATAACATTATTTATCAAATAAATATAAATAAACTTTTGTTAACTAATATGCCAAATGCACTTGCTTAGCACTAATTTTGAAAGTACTTCTCAGCATTGTTAAAAAATAAAATAAAACAATTAAACAATTTATATGTTGTTTTGTTTTGAAGATGAAAATCAAGATTCATCCCATGTTAAAGTAGTTTTAAAAAATTATACGCCGAATGTATAGTTTTTTTTTATAAAAAAAAAAAATAATAATAATAATAATTTATTTAACATCTATCTTATGTTAACAAAATCTTAATAAGATCAACAATAATCCTTTACAATAAACAGTTTAAGTTTAAAAGTAAAAAAAAATAACATTGAAATAATATAAATAGTCCCGATTGAGACCCCCTCATTTCTGCACCCCTCCACCCCCACACACACGTGGGGGTTGGTGAGTGGGGGGAAAGGAGAAAAAAAAAAAAAAAAAACAATTTTGGACCAATAGGAGGCTGAGGGGGTCGTGGGGGTCCTGCCAAAAAGGGGGCACAAGTCATTTTTCTAATATAAATTATAAAAAATGACTTTAATCCACACATTAAACATAAACGGTTGACCAAACAGACTGCTATGCTATTAAACCTTGACTGAACTGTGTCGTCCATTGGTGATGGCCAGACAATTGTATAATTTTCCATGAGTCCCACTTTTCTGGGAAGGCACCCTCCTTCTCCGACCCTTTTCCGTTGTTGATTTTTCTGGAAGTTGGATTTGATCATTTCCCTCTCTTGTTTTGGTGTGTGGGTGTCCCTGTGTGCATGATTTACTACTGATCTTCAATCTTCAGACCAACCATGGTGATCATTACGGGTATGTTAATGACCACAATTAATTTACTGGTTCTAACTCTGATTTTTTCCTCTTCCCCTTTCACAACTACCGATTTAACATCTGGGTTTATGATTTCACCATCATCGATTATATAGAGCACTAATTAACCACTGATTGTTTCACGCAGTTGCAAGTGCGTTAATCTATGCGAACAAGATGAGCTTTTTCGAAGCTTTTACAGACAATATGAAGAACGTGTGGACTGAATGGGAGCTTCGAGGTCTAATTCTGCTCAGCCTCATCTTGCAAATACTACTGATACTGTTAGGCAAACGCCGAAAGTACATCGCCAGAACTTGGATCAGAGTCACTCTCTGGTCTGCCTATTTAATGGCCGATTGGGTCGCAACAGTGGCTCTCGGTGTCATCTCCAACAGTGGTCGACAAAATGCAATCCCCGTCAAGGACAAGGACATATTACTCGACAAGAAGCATCTGATGTCGTTCTGGGCACCTTTTCTTCTGCTTCACCTCGGCGGTCCCGACACCATCACCGCCTATGCCATGGAAGATAATCAGCTCTGGTTGCGACACCTGCTTGGACTGCTGGTTCAGAGCGGAGTCGCAATCTACATCCTTTTCATGGCTTGGCCTCCTGCTCATTCATGGCTTCCAATTTTGAGTCTACCCATGTTTTTGGCTGGTCTGATTAAGTATGGAGAACGGACTTGGGCTCTGAGATCAGCAAATACGGAACAACTCCGTGAATCGTTGCTCACTCTCCCCGATCCCGGCCCCAATTACGCGAAATTCATGGAGGAATTCACTATAAAGAAGGCCGAGGGGTTCCATGTGAAAGCCGTTGAGGTGATTGAAGAAGCCCCAGTTCCCATTGATCATTCGCATGCTGTTACAGGCCATGAATTAGAACTCAAAGCATATGATCTATTTCAGACATTCAAACGCCTATTCGTAGATCTCATCCTTAGTTTTCAGGATCGAGACGCGAGTAAAGCGTTCTTTCAGGAACTCTCTGACTCTCCCGAAACTGCTTTCCATGTGATTGAGGTTGAGCTCGGATTCGCTTTTGATGTTCTCTACACCAAGGCACCCGTGGTTTACACACTCGTAGGCTGCATTCTGAGATTTATATGTTTCTCTTCTACTTTTGTTGTGTTGGTTGCGTTTGTATTGTTGTGTCGGACAGAGACGCACAAGTATCAATTAATCGATGTGATCATCACTTACTTATTGCTGATTGTGGCAATTTTGCTGGAAATGTATGCTGTTGTTCTTATGATCCGCTCGGACTGGGCAGATCATTGGTTGAGTGAACACAAGAGAACTCGGGACTTTCTCGTGGTGCCTTGCCTGAAAAAACCCAAGAAACATTGGTGGTCTAATTCCATGGCACAGTACAATTTACTAAGCTTTTGCCTCGGGGATAAGCCAGCAACGTGCCCTGGGATCCAAAAGCTACTTCGGATTTATGATCTTCGAGAGAAACACCGTTACAAGACATACAGTAATGTGTCCCCGAAGCTGAAAGCCATTATCTTCAATCATTTATTGGAGATTATGAGAAGCAGCAACGATGACCCATTGGCTTTATGTACACACAGAGGTAGTTTTGTTCTCAAGCAATACGATTTACCCAAATTTGAGTGGAGTACCAAGGTAGAATTTGACCAAAGCATTCTTATCTGGCACATTGCTACGGACCTGTGCTATTACATGGAAGATGGTGGTGTCAATACAGCGAACAAAGAGGAGAGCAAGCAAATTTCGGACTATATGTTATACCTTCTGGTAATGTGTCCAGCTTTGTTGCCAATAGGAATTGGGATGATCAGGTTTCGAGACACTTGTGCGGAAGCCAGGTTGTTCTTTGAAGAAAGAAGTTCCATAACTGGTGATGGATTTAAATTTAAAGCCAATGCTTGTGAGAAGTTGTTGCAAGTGAACACTGAAGTATTACCAATTAAAGTGAAGGGGGACAGGAGCAAATCTGTGTTGTTTGATGCTTGCAGGCTTGCAAAGTCTTTGCGAGCCATGAAGGAACAAAAATGGGGTATTATGAGTCTTGTGTGGGTGGAGATGCTAGCTTACGCGGCTACGCACTGTAGAGGAAATCACCATATTCAGCAGCTCAGGAAAGGCGGTGAGCTTCTCACTCATGTCTGGCTTCTGATGGCGCATCTGGGTATTACAGAACAGTTCCAAATATATCAGGGCCATGCTAGAGCTAAGCTGAATGACGAGTAGGAAAGGGCACAGTTGCTGAATTGTTGTTAGGTGTTTTGCACTGTAAGGTCCTTTTATGCTTTCTCTTGGAAATGAATGATGTGAGAGGTTAGCATACTATCTTGAGAAATGTCTTGACCATGGGAATGTCAACTTCATCAAACAATGTGGGTGTTTGGAAAGTTGATTTTTATGTAGGTTTTTTTAGTTGTAGGATATTATTGGATAAAAAAATTTTGGTGTTTGGAAAAAAAAGTTGGGTTTTTTTGTAATTGGATGTGATGTTTGTGAGAGAAAAAGTGAAATGATTATAAAATTGGATGTAATATTTTGTTTGGATTTGTTTTTTTTTTTGTTTTGCAAAAACTGTCTTTTAATGGAAAAAATCAAAAAAAACCCAAAACCAAATCTTGCCAAACACCGCCACATGCTACATCACACTCTTGATTGAGAATAAAAATTCAGTATAATGATGATACATCATCATTGACATTGGAGCTTTCAAGCTGATGTCTAGTTGGGAAGATATTGGACAATTGCCATTTTCTCAATCATCCATGTGTTTGTGAGTAGATCTTTAGTCCTTTCCACCTTTTGAAACCTTGGAAAGCTTAATATTGGATTTACCAGTCATTCATTCTAGTCAAACTTGGTGAACTCCAATATGTTTTTCATTTGGTGTGTATGCGAATCAAATTGTCTGTAATAGCTTGCTTGTGATCAAGCTGCAGCAGGATTTCATTGTGCGTCTTTTAAGCCTTCTTTACTCAGCTGTGTTGTATATCGTGCTGTCCAGTAAGCTTATTTTGTAATGTGAAATTGATGAGTTATGTGTTTTAGGGGATGACACTGTTTAACACTATTTAATTGTTGTTGGGACTGGTGGAATCAACCCGAGTGTCTCATCTTCTGTTGCAGACCAATTTGATGAAACTGATAGGAAGAAGAAGAAGAGTTCCTTCTTCCATTAGTTCTACTTGTCAATCAATGTGGGTGCTCTTATTGCTTCCTCTGTTTTGTGTCTAGTCTTCTTGACATCTCAAATTTCAGAGGATAAATTTCACTTTATGTGCAAATTGAAAACCTTTCTAGAACAATACAGAAAACAGAGATGAACACAAGAAAGGTGAATAAGCTTCTGTAACTTCCTTTCTCAATTCATTACATAGTATATATACACTCTAACAACCACCACACACCAATAACAATAACTCAATTATGGAAAATTATTAGATAATCCGGAAGTACCATGTGGCATTGTCTACGTGATGCTTCAACCCAAGGGAAATTACAACACATGCTAAAAGGGTTATCCAACACATACTAATGCCATTATTCTGAACGCAATTTAATGACAACCAAAATATGTTTCATTCACTTTGACAGTCTTAATTAAGTTTAATTTAAGACATTTTAACATAAAGGAAGAAGTACAAAGTTAAAAGACAGGAAAGCATAGACAAGCAGCTCTCAGCTCACCCACAACTGATATATCCATATATATATATATATATATTCTAGAGCTGATGGTGAGAATGAAAGCAGAAACATAAACAAGAAACAAAACAGAGAAAAACTGAGGCACGACAAATAGCAAAGACACTGGAAAAAGAAGATGGCAAGGCTAACTCCTCCCCAAGCTAATTCCAATTGAAACCGGGGCAGATGAAGGTCTTCAGTTAACTAGTAAGCCTGTGAACTTGTTTCGGAATGCCCAGCCTGCCCATTCATGAGTAGCGCATTCCCATTAATGTGACAAACATTATCTTCTTCTTCTTCTTCTTCCTCCCACTGCAACCAAAACAAATCAATTTTAGAGAGCTCAGGTACTAGTACACATGAGAATGCATTCACAATTTAAAAATAGTCATTTAACAAGCTGCATTTTAACAATCAACAAACAAACATAAGACAAAGCAGAAAATGTAACTCACAGGCAAAGGAGTGAAAGGCAAATTATTTTCGGTAAGGGTGGTATGATCCGATTTTTGCTCTTGAACCTCAGTTACAAATCTTTTCGGCATGTTTGTCAAGATTACTTCTTCGAGGGTGCTCAGTTGCAGCAGAGTTGGAGGCAAGGTCCTGAGGTTTTCACAGCATCTGATATTTAATTCTTTGAGGTTCTGCATTGCCCCTTCCTTTACATCCCATTCCTTCAAGCTCTTCAGCATCCACAGTTTCAAGACTCTAAGCTTACTGAATCCTCTGAGAGGGCAAACAATTTTTTCCCCTAGGAATGAATTGGCTAAAAGCCTGAGAACAGTTAGACTCTGCAGCTGCCCCAAAGTTGGCATTGGATCTTCAGTCAGTTGTGAGACTGACAATGTGAGAACTTTGAGTCCCGGAGGGAATTCATGTTTAGCAGGCAGCTTCTGTAAATTACCCAGCAAATTCAGGTGGGAAAGCTTCCCTAGGGCCGACAATGGCCTCAAATCGAGTTTGGAAGGACGTCCCCTTTCGTCCTTGGATCGCAACCTCAGAGATTGAAGATTTGTCAAGTTTGAAATCCATTCAGTCAAGTCTAAGCTGGACTTCAAATTAAACGAAATGCCTAATTCTCTTAGATCATGTAGCTTGCTCAAGCCATTCTTAACCGAACTCTTGTCGTCTACAAACAATCCCCATAAAGTCAGGAGCCCTGGCAGAGGACTGTGTTGTTGCTCAGGCATGTCAAGACGGATCTCATTGAGATTGAGATGTCGCAGATGTTCCAATTTCCAAATGGAATTGGGCAGGCTATTGATATATGTGCGCTTGAGATCCAGCGTCTCGAGGTAGGGAAGGTCACCAACAGAAGGAGGGAGGTTGTCCAAGAAAGTCCATCTCAACCCCAAGTACCTCAAATGAAAGAGATCCCCGAGCTTATCCGGTAAACTTGGTTTATACACGCCTTCCAAGTCAAGCACCCTGAGTAAGCCATACCCTCGGTTACCAGTGATTTTGCCGACAAAATTGGCAACTTGAATTGCAGGGATGTCTTTCCTTTGAATGTTAAATGATATGTAAGACCTCAAATATTGAAGTTCAGAGTCATTGAAAGCACAATTCTTGAGATTCAGGTACTCGACAATCCTGCGAAGTCCAAATCGGCCTCCTGTTTCTTCCATGTTGCAATCAGAGTTGCTGCGGTGGACATGGAAAAGGCTGATATCTTCAGCTTTAGGGAGCAAGTAATCATGCAGGGCACTCGGTAAATGACACCTTCTCGGGCTCCCATCGGACCTAAATTTCGATATCTGAATCAAGTTCCGGTTAACCAAATCATCAAAGTATTCCCCTGCCACATCCTGCTCCGTGGTCATTAATGGGGTCGGGGATCGCTTCACAAATCCCTCAGCAAGCCACAACCGAACTAACCTCCTAACCGGGATGTCGAATTCTTTAGGAAAAAGCACCAGATAGAGCAGGCAAAGCTTGGAGTGAACAGGTAGGTCATTGTAGCACAATGACAAGATGTCAAAACCATGCCCATAGATATGGTCCAACACTCTTGACCATTCATCATAGGTTATTTTTTTGGTTGATAACAAACCACCAAGCAGGACGATCTTCAATGGCAGACCTTCACATATTTCCAGAATCCTTTGTTGTAATTCCAAAATCTCTGAGTCTGACTCTGTTGTAGGTATTTCAGAGAGCCGTGCCTTCTTCAAGAACATTTTCCAGCTTTCCTCACGACTTAGCCTCTTCATGTAATGCGGCGGGTTTTCTGAACCCCCCGCGGACAAAGCTACTTGTTCATCACAAGTAATGAGGATGATCTTGGTACCATTTCCTGTGTTTGGATTTGGAAACGCATCTTTGAGTTTCTCCCAAGCATCACAAGTCCGGACACCGTCCATGACAACAAGAAACTTCTTCTCCGACAGCTTATTTGCCAGAACTTGCTGGGGATTCAGAACCACACCTTGGTCTTGCTTCTTGGAACTATCTACCTGTTTTAACAAGCTTAACAACACATCTCTTTCTGTATAATCCTTGGATACAGAGACCCAAGCTCGGCCTCCTTTGAAATAGCTCTTGATTTCCTTGCTCTTGTAAATCGCTTGAGCAAGCGTAGTCTTGCCCGAACCCACTTTTCCAACTATCGAGAGTACGTTGTTGTTGGTATCAGAGGTTAGTCTTTCCACCAAATCATTTACACGCTCTGGGAACCCAACAATTCCCAAATCTTCTTCTTCTTCTTGACTAGAAAAACTAGAAGTAAGTGTAGGCCGCCTCAGATGCTCTCCAAAGCTCGACCCAAGACTCGGAGTTTTCACAGGCTTGGCCTCGCAAATCTCATCCTCTTCTTCTTCTTGTTCTTCTTCTCCTTCTTCTTCTTCTTCTTCATGATGATGAAAACTGTTTTCTTGAAAGCTAGAATCAGAAAAATGGTATTTGAAACTGGCATCGCGAACCATACCGGGCTTACTTTTGTTGAGCTCGTCGATTTCAGTCTCGATACTAGCCATCTTCCAGCGAAGCTTTTTGCTAGCCTTGAGATTGTTGAAGAAGAAAAACAGACAAGCATAATTGTTGAAGACATCCCCAATTGAACTCGAATTGCACATCCTCGTCTTCCACCTATGAGATGCTATGCGAAGGGCAAAGGCTTCGATGTTGTCCTCGACACAATAGAGAATGCGGAGATAGTCATCGGCCCACTTCTTCGCCGATTTGTCGGGACCTTCGTTTTCTTCGGCGTCGATCAAGAAGCCTCGCATTCGCCGGAGCTTGATTCGGATCTCCTCTACCTTGTCGATCACTTTGTCAAATACTACTGGTTCTTCGATCAGCATGTCAGTGAGTTTTTGAATGACCACCGAAACTACTGCATCGACCGCCATTGGAGAAACTTAGATTGCTCAGGGAAGCAAAACCACTCCTCACCTACTCTTCTCTCTGTAACGAAGATGCATTAGAGAAAGCTACAATAAGGGTGTACGCGGTGCGGTTGAGACGGTTTTAGAGTGAAATTATAAATTGAATAGGGGTTACTGGATTGCTAATTTACGATTTGAGTGGTTTTTGACGAATCAGCGACTTGAACAATATTCTAACTAATTATTATATATTTATATAATATATAAGAGTAGTGATTGGGAGTCCGAATCTGGGCTCCCCCGAATGCCCCAAATTTCCTTTTTTTTTTTTTTTTTTTTTTTTTTTTTTTTTTTTTTTTTTTTTCAGCAGAAGAAGGAGGAAGGAGGAGAAAGAAGGAGGAGAAGGAGGGGACTGGAGGGGCATACTCACAGGGGAGGAGAGGCGGAGGCGGCGGTCGGAGGCTACGATGATCTCGGCGGGGGTGCGAGCTCGGAGGCGACGAGCTCAGAGGCGGCGGTCGAAGGCTGCGACGAGCTCAGCTGGGCCGACAACCGACCGGCGACCTCTCTTCTCTCTTTCTCTCCCTTTCCCTCTCTGGTTCTCTGGTTCAGATGGAAGAAAATGGAAGAAGAAGAAGGAAAAAATAAAATAATAAAATAATGTCCAAAACGACGTCGTTTTGGGCATTAGGGGCATTCGGGGCGCGAGAATTCGGGCACAAAATCATTTTTCAATATATAATACTAATTTATATAATGTTTTTTAGATATATAACATAATGTAATTTTAAATAGAATAATGTTTCGTAGCTCGAAACCTTTCCCCTCTGAATTCTCCTAATGCCCAAAACGACGTCGTTTTGGACATTTTCCTTTTTTTTCTTTTTTTTCTTCATTTTCCAGTCTGAAACGCAGAGAGGGAGAGGAAGATGGAGAGGGAGAGAAAGAGAAGAGAGGGGAAGAGGAGAAGAGAGGGAGAAAGAGAGGAGGAGATGAGAGAAGGGCCCCTCATGTGCCTCCGCCGCCGCCGATCGTCGCAGCAGCAGCTCGTCGCAGCCTCGCCGCAACTCGTCGCAGTCCCGCCTCCGACCGCCGTCACTTCCGGCTCCGCCTCCGGCTCCGCCTCCGCCTCCAGTCCGATTGGCCCCCTCCAGTCCTTTTTCTTCTTCCTTCTTTCTTCTTCTTCTCTTCTTGGTTGATTCGGGGGATTCAGGAGCTCCAAATTTGAGCCCTCTAACACGACTGTTTTAAATAATATGTTCTATATATATAACTACCAATTTATAATAAATTTTATATATTAAATTTCTTTCACATTCATTTTTATATTGATATTTCATTAGAGGTTAAAAAATATATATATATTAATTACAGCGGAACGGTTTGATTAATAGATTATAAATTTTAAAATTTAAATTACAATTAACAATTAAAACAGTACGAAAAAATATGAATCGATACGAAGTGTTATTTTACACCGCCCTACTTCCAAGGAAGTTTCATGGGGTTGTCTCGAAGATCACAGATTTTTCATTCGGTCTGGTCGGAACTCGGATTTGGAGTGGAGCCCACACGTCACAAAGGCCAACGTGTTCGATCATCTGCACCTTTGCAAGTCATCTGATTAAACACTAATAAATCAATTTTAAAATTTTAAACTTTTTAAATTTAAATTTTATTTTTTATTTAAATTATCTGTCTATTTTTATTAAATAAATTAATTAAAAAATATATTTGAATCATTAAATTTATTTAAAAAGATTGTACACTTATGTCGAGTTTAATAGTTAAAATACTTAAAATAAATAGACATTTACCTAGCGAAAATAAATAAATAATTTGAATTTTAAAAAAAATAATAAATAAATAAATTTAAATTGATAATTAAAATTTTATAATTTATTACCGGGTCAAATTCTAAATTTCTTTTTTTAATAATAATTTTCCCAATATATTAATATATTTCTTCGTTTTGTGTGTTTTTGGTTCAGCCCACCATCTACGACTTTTTTGTTCGCGTCTCTTCCTATCCTTACCATCTACGACTTTTTCGTTTTTGATTTTTTAATTTAAATATATTTTATTTTAAATTTTAACTTTTATTCTAAATAAGCACAATTAAAAATATCATTATTTAATTTAAAAGATAAAATTATCAATTTAATAAAATATAAATTAATTTGACAAAAATAAATGTCAAAAAATTATTTTAATTTTTAAAAATTATTTTTATCCGCCAGTGATAAAATTATGTAAAATTGATAAAAATTACATGATTAATTTTTAAGAATTAATTTTACATGATCATTATCCAAATATATAATAAAAATTAATTTAGTAAAAAAATAAAAAAATGTCTAAAAGATTTATTAATTTTACATAATTTTATTTTTAGTCGGTAGAAATAATTTTTAAAAATTCAAAAATATTTGTTTGACATTTATTTTTATTAAATTAGTTTATATTTTATCAAATTGACAATTTTACCTTTGAAAAATCTAATGATATCTTCAATTGTCCTTATTTAAAACAAGATTCAAAATTCAGAGTCAAATGTGTCATAATTGAAAAGTCAGGGATCAAAGTGACACAAGCTCCAAACTATAGAGACTATTAATGTAATTCACCTTTCAATTAATACTATATTAATCGAATTTCTATATCAAACTATAATATTATTTGATGGGATTCCAATTAATACTATATTAATCGAATTTCTATATCAAACCATAATATTATTTGATGGGATGCTTTATTTAACATCAATATATATTGCAGGACTCATTATATTTCATGGTCTTGGACCGCGTGTAGTTTAGATCTGGAATAGTTGTCCAGTTCTGTTTATTAGGTTCACTTTTGAGACTCTTTTTGATAATTTGAGTAATTATATTTTAAGATATGTTAAATACATTATTTTAGTAAAAAATTATATCAATTGGATAATGAATAATATGTATTCGGATCACTTTTGTCTACAAAAAAAAAAAATGGATGGTCAAAAAATTAACAGTTTATAAAAAAATGATCCGAATACATAGTATCCGTTATCCGAACAACGTGATTTTTTACAAGAATAATGTACCCAACAAACCCTAAAATATAAACGATTCGAATTATCGAAAAGGGGCAAAAAATAAATCCAATGGACCGGACTAAACCCTATGATAGACTGGAGGCAAGCCACTGCCATATTTCATTCTTCATATCCATACATCCTCTTTATAAGTCTTAATTATATAAATCCTCTTTTATAAATCTTAATTTGAATTCATTTTAATAATTTAAACCACCTTGATAAATTTTACAGTAAAAATTATTTATATAAAAAAAATTAACAATAGTTATTTATTTGTTGTAATTTAGGCTTGGAAGGAACGTGGAACATGGAGGAGCCATTGCATTCTGATCCCAAGGCAAGCACCATACCATCTCTGTAATCAATAAAGCAAAAGAAATTAAAGAAAGATGGGTGACTGTCACTGTCGCAGAGTAAAGAACTGAATATTGATCACCAAATTTTCATAATGTGCTACGCTTTTTAACTGATGTGCTCTGCTGGCCCATCCTAATTCAATCATTATAGTATGCAATGATTCTCACTTTTTCATATCTACGACACAATATCAAAGTGTAATTTTTCATGAATTCTACATCTGTGACAGAGACACAGCTGTTTGCTTAAGCAAAACTGAAACAACAACGAACCTGAGAGCAAAAGTGATTCCCCAAACTTATAACCAGGCATGTTCTTTGTGCTTGTACAAGTCACTTGTTCAATACAACAACAACCCAGAGTCTTAATTATCAATAAAATCAAAATAACTAAAAAGAAACACAAATTAACAAACTATGCCTTTACAAGAGCATCATCAATTCGAAGGGTAAACTCAGTTGGGTTTTTTATTTGTTGAAGAAGGTTCTCTCTCAATCTTTCTGTGGGCTTAAATATTTCAACTTCACGCAGAGTGGCCATGCTCGAATGGAACTGTGGCACCGTCACCAATTTTGCACAATCTCTAATGACCAAACGCCGAATGCTTCGCATCGCTCCTGTCCTCACATTCCAAGCTTCTGTCTCTACCCCCACCAAGCACAGAACTTGTAGCTGAAGAAAACAACCGGCATTGCAATTGATCTCCGGCCCTAAAACAGAACAATTTAACAGTTTCAGAATCCGAAGGTTCGGAAGCTTCTCCAGCGTTTGGATACAGTCAGGGGCCGAGAGATACGTCTTTTTCAAGGTTATTTTGGAGAGGGTCAGTGGGAATGCATTCGAGTCTGGAAATTCACAACGGTTCACAATCTTGAGCGACTGAAGATGATATAAATGGTCGAGACTTTCTAGAAAATTCGATGTAGCATTCTTGTTAAAGCTGCATATACTTAGTTTTGTGACATTTGGGAACTTGGCCTTCACCATTAGACGCTTCAAGACTGCATCGGGGCGGACACCAGAGAGAGTTTGGAGGTTCCAAAGGGCTTTGTCATTATCCGGGTCAGGTAAACTAGCGGAGGACCCGAAATACACGTGCCTCAAGTCTTTCATCTTCCAAATTTCATTGGGAACGATATGAGGCAAAGAAGAGTCTCTCAAATCAAGGGTTTGTAGTTTGAAGAGGTTGCATATGGAGCTCGGAATTTGCGTTAGGTTCGGAGCGTTAACTCTCAAGTATTGCAGGTAAAGTAGCTTCTTCACACCCCTGGGAATCCTGTCCACTTTAATGGATCCCAAGTTCAACACCCTTAGCAAAGCCAAACTGTTGTAAAGTAATCTCCAGAAAGAGTTAATGTGACCGAGGGAGCCTGGTGCGTAGCACTGCAGAGAGCACAGTTGCTGATAATTGTTGCCGCTTTCTGACAATGCTTCCATTAGGGAGAAACCGTTGTGGTCGTTGTGGACGGCAAGCCTTAGTGGTTCCGACCCTGCACTGTTACTGTGGTCTGCATTCACATTTACAAGGAAAAGCTTCTGATCCTCGGCAACTGATATGCAGAGCTCGCGCAAAAGTTTGAGGATACGACAAGTTTTAACTCCACCATCGGTCCTCCTAGCAACCACTTGAATCAAGCTTTGACCGATGAGCTCGTTTAAGTATTCCTCTCCCGCATCCTCCATCCTCTGGGTTCCCTTCACTACTTGCACAAACCCTTCTGCGATCCACAACTGAATCAATTGCCTTACTGGAATCTCGTAATCTTCGGGGAACATGCCGAAATAGAGAAGACATGTTTTGAGGTGCTGTGGTAAATTGTGGTAACTGAGAGCAATGTCCCTGCCTCTCTTACCCTGAATCAACAGATGTTTACTGGTGTTATCGGCCAACATCGACCACATCTCGACCGTCTTCTCCTGCCTCGCCAAGATTCCCCCCAACAGCACAATTGCAAGAGGTAATCCATCGCATTTCTTGGCCATTTGTTTTCCAATCTCCACTAAATCTTGAGGGCAGAAATTTCCTTTGAGCGCCTTCCTGCGTAAGAGCTCCCAGCTATCTTCATTGTCGAGTAAACCCAGTCTGTGGGGTGGCCTCGGGCTGGCATGCGACGCGACCTCTTCCAACCGACTAGTGAATAATATTCTGCTTCCATTCAATTCATCTGGGAAGGCCGGTTTCACCTCGTCCCATACTTGTTTATGCCACACGTTATCCATGATTATCAGATATGTCCTTCCCCTCAGGCGCCCAGAAACCACCTCCTTCAATTCTTCTTCGCTTGCATCCTCTCCGTACGCTTCTTGATCGTGGTTGAAACTAGTACCAATAGCAATATACTTCAAAATACATCGCAACAAGTCGGCGGTTTTATATTCTTGAGGCACAGGAACCCACGCCCGACAAGCAAAATGAGCTCTAATCAATCCATGGTGGTAAATCTTCTTGGCCAGAGTAGTTTTTCCCAGACCTTCCATCCCTACAATTGAAACAACATTCTGTTGTAAATCCCCATCTTTCATCAACCGATTCACCAATGCCTCTGCCTCACCGTCAAAGCCGACAACATGATCAGGTTCCTCGACGGTCATACCAAAGCCCCCACTGTGTGAGCTGCCTGATCCTCCACCATCTCTTTCTTTGCCTTTGGCATCACGAATTTTTTTGAGTCTTTCGTTCATGCTGACCATCCTTGCCGTGGCATCACAAAGCTTACGTTTGTCGCCGAAACAGTGGAAAAGCTTTCCCACTTTCCTCCATCTCCTCCTTGGCCGAACGCTGTTAAAGATAAGTTCATTGATTAATTTGATTGTGTCCTCTGCAGCATAAGTTACGTCCCTGATTTGATTCTCTAACATCGCAACTTCCTGCTGGTTCAGATGAACTTCAGAGTAATTGAGGAAACTACTCACTTTCTTGAGCTCAGCTTGAAAGGACCTTGCTTGGTCCTTCACTTCAAGTGGCAAATCTGCTTCTTTTTCTAGTTGCCGGACCAATTTCTCTATGGCTGAAGAAGTAACCCTGTCAGCCATTTCTTCTCTTTTGCAGCAAACTCTTTTAATTTCAAGAGAGACTTCTCAACACTGGTTTTTAAAGAGAGACTTCGTTGTCTTGTCTGGAAGAAAAAGGCAAATAGAAACAGTCAAGAAGTGGGGGAGGTAAAAATGAGACTTTTAATGGTAATGAATACTTCCTAGAAACTACTGGTTGTGCAATTGTCATACAAGTTCATCAGTTTGACTACAAAGACTTTTATCATAAAATGTTTTTGTCAGTAGTAGAAGACAACTCTTCCTAATTATTGATGCAAAAGATCACTGTCTCCCACCCAGTACAGCCAACCAATAGACAAAATAGACCCGGTCCCATATCACGAGTCGCGATGATCAAAGTTGAACGAAGTGGCTTTTTCTTTTAACAAAATAGTATTAAAGACAGTTTGGGAATCTCTAGTATGTGTTTATGGTAAGTGGACCACTTCAAACCAGGGTCTGACTACTGTACATAAAAATGGTTTTTGTGTGCCATACGAATGGATACAATGTTTCATAGTAAATTACTTAAATAAATAAAAAAAAGACTAATCTTTTTTAAGATTTAAAAATTTTATTAAATTTGACATAATTATATTAAAGTTTAATTTAAATGAAAGTTAGTTAATTTTTTAATAATATTTTATTAATTGTATGAATAAAAAATTAATGTTAATTATTTAATATTGAAATATATACAATATATTCGTATTTATTCTTGTATTTACACGAAAATTATATAATACACATTCTATTTTTGAATGTATATCATATGTCCAGTTATAACCTTTGTGATCTTTTATTATAATTTGTTGTGTTAATTATGCCTTAATTATAACCTCTTGTAATTTTAATTTTGATTATGATTGAAGAGCTTTTTAGTTATATGAATTAAATGATATTTGGTTATTACCATGGTATGATTCATTATGATGTTGATTATGATTTATTATGATTATTATTTTAATTATGACCGAAAAAGTCTTTGATTATATCTGAAGTGATATTTGGTTATGACCCATTACATTTTATTTTAATTATAATTTAAAGTAGTTTAATTATGACATTTGTGTCATCACTTGAATATGGTACATACTCCAAAAAAAACATGTATTGTAAAATGACCTTGTATTTACATATTATTTGCATTAATTATGATTTTTTTAATTTTATTAAATGAGAAATCAGTGTAATTATATCAAACTTATGAGATTAATTGTATTTAGTAGTAAATTCACTTGCAACAAATGGTAAGTATAGTCATGTTAAGTAATAAACTTCTTTATTAAGGGTGAGCATGATTCAATTTAGTTTGTTTAATAAATCAATGACCAAAAGTTTACCTATAGATTTATGAAATTTAGAATCAAACTATAAAAATATTCGTTAAAAAAAATTATAAAAATCTTAAAACCAAATCAAACTAAATGAGTAATTTTACAATATAATCGCAAAATATTACTTATAAAGTTACTCAAACATTAAGTAATGTGCTATCATTTTTATTTTTTTTCAATATCCGAATGTTCGGGCCAGCTTATATGTACATCTACTAATCTTAGGGCCCTAAAGTTAACAGTTGGGCAAACCTTCAGCGGTTCCAAGGTTAGAAAAAGGGGCATTTGACATGGAACCATTTGCGACGGTTTAAGTGTCATCGGTAAAAACGGGTTTTTGCGACGGCACTTAATGACGTCGCGAAATTATTTTTGTTGCGACGGAAAAACTAAGCCCGTGGCAAAAAGTAAGGTTATATGCGACGGTATGTTAAACGTCGCAAAATTTTTCTGGTTAATTTTTTTTTTTTTTTGCAACGCCCTTTTGGCAATCCGTCGCAATTTTCTTTTTCTTTTTTTTCTTATTCACTCACGACAGGCCTTAATATCGTCGCAAATAGTTATTCCTAAATTCGCGCCAAAATCCTCTCCCACTCTCTCTCTTTCCCGATATCCCCAAATTCTCTATAATCTGTTGGGATCAAAAAAAAAAAACCCTTCATCTATCTCACTACTCTCTCCCTTCAATACTCTACCCTAATCTCACCTAATCTCACTACTCTCTCCCTCCCTCTCACCCTCCCTCTCACCCAGTCGTCACTCTATCTCTCTTGCAGCGGCAACAGCAGCGTCTAGGTAACCCTCTTCTTTTCTCTCGCTCTTGCTCACGTAGACCCTCCATCTCAGCCAGTCGTCGTTATGTCTCTCTTGCAGCGGCAACAACATTGTCACTTTGGTTCTCCCTCCGGCATCCAGGGATAGCCTTCCTTTGTTTTCCTCTGCTCTCCTCTAGCCTTCTATTTTCTGTTTCTCCCTGCTCATCAATTCATTGAAACTCTTTCATTAAGAATAAAACAGTTCAAGAATTTGTGTTGGCGTGTGTGTGTTTGATTTGTGCGAAAATTGATTTTCTGTTGGTGTGTGTTTGATTTGTGCGAAAATTGGATGTGTGTATATATATATATATATCTATTTTAGATGATGCCAAAGAAGGGCTTAATGTTCTTATCACTAAGCACAAACCATAGCAACAAGAAGAAACATTCACAAAAACAGTAAACTTTCATCTATTGTTGGTGCTTACACCTCTTCCGCATGTCCACTTGCTTGATGTCTCCTTGGATTCACTTGTTATTTATTTTGCATTAGTGATTTATTTATTAAGAATCCTTTCACCACGGTGCGTTCATTCAAAAGATTTATGGTGGAATCTCCCCTGCACCTAAGGATAACCTTTGGGTATACCTGTTACTCTCTTTCAATCTTAGATGATTCCTTAATGATATCTTGCATCATGGTTGTAGTTTATAATTGGACAAGTGAAAATTTTCTTGGGAATTCAATCATTCAAGATGTGTTTTAGGTATATATCAATATGGAAAAATTACTTACAAAAAAAATAACTTGTTAAAGTCGTTGAGAGTCATTGGCTCTAGAAGAGTGAGTTTTAAAAAAAAAAAAAAAAATTGACAAAAAAAATTCAAAATTATCTCATGGTAAATAGCTTTTGGAAAGTTTGATTTTCTTTAGTACTAGTTAAGTCAGGCAACCGGAAGATAGACAGGATTGCCAAATTTATGACAGGTCCTGTAGGCCTAAACTATGCTAAAGGGCCTTCTTGGTGGGAGATAGTGTGAGAATGTATTGTATATATTATAGAAATATATTGTATAGAGTAATGTTAGGGTTAGGGATACAAAATTTTCTACCAAATGAATGACCAAATGTCTCACATGGGTGTGGGGTCTACTTTTTTGTGGGTCTCACACCCATGTGAGACATTTGGTCATTCATTTGGTAGAAAATTTGGGGCTTATAGCATTTTCCTTATGTATATATTATAGATTTGATATAATCAAACCATGCCTAATATATACACAATGTATTTCCTGGAAGGTTGATTTTGGGAAGGTTGATTTTTTGGGAAATATATACACAATGTATTTGTGGTGAGTATATTTGATGAATGCAACAGTACTCTGTGCTTGTAGAATCACCCGATGAACTAAATAAACCAAACTTGATGGGTTACTTCCAGTTTTGATATCAATAATATGCTCTCTATAATGAATTAAAATCAAAGGAAATAAGAGTTGCAACTTTAAGTTGGCTAACATCAGTTAAGGTATATGAGTAGGACATATGAATAGTAGTTGTCTAGTATTTGTTGTGCCTGATATAATTTCTCAAACAAAATATTGAGGAACATGTCTTGGTATTGCAAAGCATGGTAAAAACTAAACGATATGATTGTAACACCTATCATTTAGATTCCTAGATAGCTTGCAATTTTTTTTGGAAAGAATAGGGTGATGGAAAAGTATGAAAACCTCTTTTTTCTTTCAATTTATTGATTTATTTTTTGGCAGAGGAAGAAACCAGAAGCAATTAACAACCATTCTTGAAAACCACTTTTTTTATCATCCCACCCACCAAGTTAAGCAAATAAAATAAAACAGATACTATTACTGTACCATGAGTCATGTAGTCATGACTTCCAAAAGGTAGACATTACTACATTAGTAGTGTAATGTGAGGTTAGAAGTGATAATTACCAATGAAATGAAAGAATGCAAGCTAATTAATGTCATCTAATCATGATATTTATTAAAAGCAAGCTCCATTTTCAATTCAAAAGGAAGTAATAACATTCATATTTATTTCTAATCGAAACAAATATAAAGAGAGTATTTTGGCAACCAAATGTAAAAGAAAAAATTGGGCTATCTCCTAGAAATCTGTTTTTACATGATTAGTCTTAAAAATAATACATTTTATTAGATGTCTAGTTGTTAAAAGAAAATTTCACTCACATTTAGAAAACCTGAAGTTCAAATAGTTTGATATACAAAAGACTATCCCTATCATACCACATTCTAATTTAATTCCTTGTATATGGGTCTGTAGGCTGCAACATAATCTGATATCAGTTTTGGCTGTATCACTGAGCAACTGATATATATATATATATATATATATATATATTTTTTCTACTGGCTTCTTATGATCAAATTATTTTTCTTTTGTTTTGCAGCTGCGTCAAGAAAACAACTTACATAAATCTTCAGTGACGGTTACTGCAGGGGCAAATCAGGTGACCATGCCTGCTGTCTATTTATTTTTTTATTTTGACCTAGTAAAAATAACAAATGTGTCTGGTCAATTTGTGCTCTCAATGTTGGTTTTTAATTTATGTGGGAACATGTTGAGGAGTGAGAAGGCCAACATAAAGCTATGTCATTGCCTCATTATGCATATGTGCTGGCTTTTACACTTGTTTTGGTTTCTCATAGTCACTATTTTCAGATGCATTTTTATCTTATTGGTGTCTTTCTTGCTAATTTTTAGGAAACCATATTTATTTAAATTCACAATAAGGTCATTGCCCTTCAGAATAGAAAATTGTGACCTTTTGAGTAGTATGCACATTGGGTGTTTATGAGTCATAATTTCCCTAAGAACAAGCAGATAAATATGCCTAAGGTTGCCACGTTTTCCTTCTGGTGTTTATAGTCTTATCCTGATTGGTAATATCTGGCATGACGATGTATGGAGGATCACAAAATGTTTACATGCTTGCATACTATGCAATATTCTTTCTTTACACATTGCAATGTTGCATTCTGTTTTCTTTTGTTAATTTTCTTGATTAAAAAATAGATTTCCATACTTACCAAAAAAATTGAAAAAAAGAAAAGAAAGAAGAGTTCCACATATGTCTAATGCGATGGCCTTCCTTGCCTTCATTTAAAAGTCCGTTTTGATACTTAAATGTTCAGTGTTTGCTTAGTATAGGATGAATATTAATCTCATGAAGTTTTTCAGAGTTTAAAACAGAGAAGTTTTCACCCATCCATCCTTCATAAATTCTAAAAAAAGCTTTTACCCATTCTGATTACAGGCATTTGTGAATTTAGTTCTCACATTGTGTGATGCTGGGGATTCTATAGTTATGTTTGCACCATACTACTTCAATGCGTACATGTCATTCCAGATGACAGGTGTTACTAACATTCTGGTGGGTCCTGGTGATCCAAAGACACTTCATCCCGATGCAGGTATGAAGTTTGCATTATGCATGACCTGAAAAATATCATAGTTCTTTTTCCTTGTCAATTTCTCAAGGAATCTTGTTGAGTATTCTGTGCCAGATTCTTGCTGAACAACATAAATTGTACGTATAAAAATATAATTTTGTTATTTGATGGGAGTGCTTCTGCAACAAACATTATGATTGTTGAATTATGTTTATATTGAGAATTGGACACTTTCCTGAATTGATTAATTGCCTTAAGCCTGTGGTTTCATCTAGTGGTGGCTAGAGTAGGCTGGTGACTTTTGAAATGCTGATGGAAGCCCATTTTAATTACTATAGTATCGTGGACCCAGAGACGTAGTAGCAAAAAATGAAATACTAATATCTTGAATTTAATTTGTTTTCAAATTTGATGGAAAACTGGGTTGGTGATTTTCCATTACTTGAATACCTTTTTTCTTTTTATTTTAATCATCTTCTCCTTTAAAAGTTTTTCTCTTTTCATCTTTTACGATGGTTTTTGATATACTAGTGTATCTATGGTGAAGTATTAAAGCCCTTAACTCTCTGTTGTAAGAGAGTATTGGAGAAATAATTTTTATTTGATTTAATTAAGGTACAGGGCATATCAAACAAAACACCACATAGTTTTTTGTTGTTCATTTATCAGATATTTTGCTTTTCAGACTGGCTAGAAAAGACTTTGCGGGAAACTAAACCAACCCCAAAGCTTGTTACTGTCGTTAATCCTGGAAACCAGTGGCGGAGCCACAGCTAGCCCAGGGGGGTCACGTGCCCCCCCTGGATTTTGGAATATTTTTTTATTTTTATTTTTTATTTTTTGTGTGTGTAAATATAAAGAAAATATTTTAAACAAAAAAAATTATAAAATATTATTTAGAGTGAAATATCAATGACATTTTTAAAATTATGAGAATAATAATGATTATTTTTTATTGAAAATAAAGATATTACGATAAGTCATATTATTATTTATGAAAATTTCAATACAATCGTGATATCTATCATTATTGACATACAATTATAATTAATCTCAATAAAAATTTGAAATTTATTGAATTGTTAGGTAAATTTGACATGTGGGGTTTATCCTCTATGTGTTTCTTTACTATTGGTTGGTGATATTATATGTCAATGATGACGTGATATTACTATTATATTGAATTTTTATTGAAATTTTGTATAAAAAATTATTTTATCATTATATAATTTATTTTAAACTTGTATTCATGACCTTTTTTTTTTATATATTGTCCATGATATACTAATTACAAATAATATATATATATATATCTTTCTTGAAGCCAATCGTAAAAATTTATATGAAATATTTTGTAAAAATTTTCAATGTTATAATTAATAAGTGCCCCCTCTGATTTAATTTCTTGGCTCCGCCACTGCTGGAAACCCATCCGGAACTTACATTCCACTGCCTCTTCTCAAGGTCTCTCTCTTTCTCTCTCTGTGCATATATATAAACATTTTTTTTTAATAAGTACATAAATGAATACATAAACATACATGCGCACACTCATTATTGGAATCAGGACCAATCCTAAAGCACGTACCAAAACAAACAAAAAAAAAAAGAGCCATCTTGATGCTTGTTGCTAACTGAGTTGAGAAACTATTTTTCTCTGCTTGTCTTAAAATTTTTTATTGAATCCCTAACTTGGTGTTTTATTTTCTTTTTTTTTTTTTTTTGAGTAGAGGATTTCAGATCTCTGTAGGGATGCAGGATGTTGGCTTGTTGTAGATAGTACATATGAGTAAGTATATTTTTTCTTATTTCTGAACACTTGATATTATTCTGCTTTCTAATGTAAATCGTTTTACCTTGTTTGATGATATTGCTAATTTTTTTAATAACAAAAAGATGTTGAATTCATGAGTTAAATATGAAATGTATATATCTATTGTGAATGTGATTATTTCATCAAGGACGAGTGCATAATAGAGCTTGTTGCCGATTTCATATTATAAATACAATAGTGCTGGAGCTTATTATTGGTTTGTGTTATAGATACAAGGGTGCAGGTTTCTAATTCATTCCCTTGAGCTTTTATTATAACATAATTCATCATAGCTTTGAACTTCTAATGTGGCATCAGGGCATGACTTAATGTAGAAGTAATACCATTGGCTTGTAATAATAAATTTTGTAATTATAATATAAAAATGATTAGAAAGTTTTTTTTGTTTTTTTTGTCTATTAATAGAAAAGAAAAAAAAATCAACATGAGGTGAGGACTGTAGAATAAGGGACATGCAAGAAAAAAAATTTGGGGTTGGGAGGAAAGAACCTTAGCAAAAAAAGAGACACAGTAATAGTTTTAAATATCAACAAAGAGAAGAATCCTTTTGTTTTGAAGGGGACAACATAAAATAGTAGTTTTAGATGTGCTTCAAAATTACTATTTTTTTGTACAACTATATATGGATGTGGTGTTAGAATAGATTGTCTGGAATAATTTTCCTGAATCTCATGCCATTATGCATAACCTTGTAGACTTTACCCTGCTAAAGTTTGAAATAAGCACTGGAATAATTTTCCTGAATCTCATGTCACTATGCATAACCTTTTAGGCTTTTACTCTAGTAGAGTTTGAAAGTCTTCTTCTTCTTCTTCTTTCTTCTTCTTCTCTTCTTCTCTCTCTCTCTCTCTCTCTCTCTCTGCGGATGTTGCTTCTCTACCATTTTGTGTAGTCCCTGGTCATTATGTACACAATGGTTTGACATCACTGATCTCAGGCCAAAAAATAAGTAGAAGATCCAGCATAGTTACTATGTCTCATGCTACCAATTCATCATATCATATACATAATAAATTATTCAAGAAATGGGAAGTTTGCAACTGGAGTATACTAATAATCATCATGCATTTTGCATTTAAAATATAGAAGTTCAAACACTAAAAATGACTTGTTACTTACGAAAAGGGGGATAAAAAATGGATTGTTGGTTGGGTACTCTTTTATCATTCTGTTGCACTTTAAAGGTTATTTGCTATTAATTCTACTGTTTGCTCAGTTTTCTAGAATATGACTTGGTTATATTTTCATTTGTTCCTGGGAAGAATACAGAGGTATGTAGGAGTATTAAGAATTACATGTGCAAGTACTTTATGTATGATGGCCTCAAACACTCATGCATGGAGGGCAATCACATAGTCAACATTTTTTCGTTTTCTAAAGCTTATGGAATGATGGGATGGCGAGTTGGATATGTGAGTAATGCTTACTGTTTCTTATGTTTTTTATATTGATAAAGAAATCAAATTGTTTCGATTAGAAATAAATATGAACGTTATTACTTCCTTTTGAATTGAAAATGGAGCTTGCTTTTAATAAATATCATGATTAGATGACATTAATTAGCTTGCATTCTTTCATTTCATTGGTAATTATCACTTCTAACCTCACATTACACTACTAATGTAGTAATGTCTACCTTTTGGAAGTCATCACTACATGACTCATGGTACAGTAATGGTATCTATTTTATTTTATCTGCTTAACTTGGTGGGTGGGATGATAAAAAAAGTGGTTTTCAAAAATGGTTGTTAATTGCTTCTAGTTTCTTCCTCTGCCAAAAAATAAATCAATAAATTAAAAGCGAAAAGAGGCTTTCATACTTCTCCATCACCCTATTCTTTCCAAAAAAAATTGCAAGCTATCTAGGAATCTAAATGACAAGTGTTACAATCATATCTTTTAGTTTTTACCATGCTTTGTAATACTGTCCAAAACTTCTTCTTTACAAACTCCTTTTGTGTTTATTCGATTATTGTTAGATTATAGCTCAATGTGTACAATCATTGCCTGTTTTTAATAGTATTATCATCATTGTAGGATGTAATTAAAGTTTCTTTGGAAAGTTCTGTAATACCAAGAGTCCAATTGGCGGAGGGATAGTGTTGATCCGTTGAGTGAAATTGATGGAGTTCTAATTGGGCCTGAATATTGCAAAGTTTTTGTTTTCAAAGCGAACAAGCCGAACGCTGTTTTGGAAACAACATCCCGATGTTTAAGAACAGCTGGAGAAGTTGTGGGAAGATACATTGTGTAGCGCTTGATTCATGTATATGTTACAATCTTATTTATTTATTTATTGAAATAAATATCAAATGTTTTACATTTTCTGTAAACTTGAAATTAATTATATTGTAAATGATTTTTTTTTTTGGTTTTTTTTTGCAGGTGCAACCCTTTTGAGTACGTGATGATATCTTCGCATATCGATATTAGAGTTTACAATCTTATTTATTTATTTATTTTTTGAAAAAAATATCAAATTTTTTACATTTTCTGTAAGTTTGAAAATAATTATGTTGTAAATGATGATTTCTTTTCTTTTTTGTTTATTTTTGCAGGAGCAAACCTTTTGAGTATGTGATATCTTCGCATGTCGATATGGGAGCTTACTATTGATATCAAAACAAGCTACACTATATCTGTTTTTATTTTTTTATTTTTTTATTTCTATTGTCGATACTAAAAATTTGAGTTCTTGAATATCAAAAATTATTAGTATTGTTAGAAGTTATTTTATATATTTTTGTAAAGAATATTTGGTTGACAATTGTTACAAGGTACATATATTATTCTTGGTGTATGATTTTTTGAATGTGAATTTGGATGTGGGGATGTGGATGTGGATATATTTTAAAAATATTAATAATTTGTATAGGGAATATTTAATAAAATATGATTTTATAAAAAATAATTTTATTGCGACAATAATAAACCGTCACTAATGTAATTCTCATTTCCTTATATTTTATTAGCGACGGGTTAACCTGTTGCATATACATATTAGTTCCAATCTTTTGCGACGGTTTCAACTGTCGCAAATAAATCTTTTGCGACTGTTTAAACTATTGCTAATACGGTATTAACTTAATATTACTTTTTTGGCGAGGTTTTAGACCGTCGCTAATAATACTTTTTGCGACGGCTATCAATATCGTCACTAAAAATGCCGTTTTTTTCCCTTTTTTTGTGTCAGGCGAAACCGTCGCAAAAACTATTGATTAGCCGTCGCTACAAGAAAGCGACGGCTTGTAACCGTCACAAATACTTTTTGTCACACCCCTTTCTGCCACCCCTCATTTTCCGTCGCTGCTCTGTCACAAAAAGTCTTTTGCAACGATATATGGACCTTTTGCGACGTTTGACACCATCGCAAAAAGTCCAATTTTTAGTAATGGTTTGGCCTTCGTGGAGTTCGAACTTACGACCTCTTTGGTGGTAAGTTTTTTGATTGTCTTCTCCACCCACTAAACCAAACCCCCTTGGGGTTGTAATGTGCTATCATTTTATAAATAAAAGTAATTTATATGATTGTTTAAACATAATTCTACTATTATTCAATTAAACATAACTTACTACTTAATAAGAGTCCACTTACTACTCCATCAAATTATTAAATAAAATTTTTGGATATGTTAGGCATTTTTAAAATATCTGAATTTATAAAAATTACTAAACAGTTTTCATGTATCCTATTCAATGAGACTTCACTTACTACTTAATCAGATTTGACTTACTATTCAATTAAATCCTAATTACTAATCAACGAGACTCCACAAACTACTCAATTAAACTTGACTTACTACTTAATGAGACTCCGCTTACTGTTCAATTAGACTTGACTTATTACTCAATTAAACTCCACTTACCACTCAATGAGCTTCTACTCACTAATTCACTAGACTTCACTTACTACTCAATGAATTTCTACTTATTACTTCATTTACTATTCAATTAAACCATACTTACTATTAATGAGCTTTTGCTTGTTATTTCATTAGACTTTACTTATTACTTAATTAAATTTCACTTACTACTCAATAATCTTCCACTTATTACTTCACTACACTTCACTTACTACTTAATGAGTTTTCACTTACTACTTCATTAGACTTCACTTACTACTCAATTAAATTTTATTTTTTGGCTACTCCATAAAACTTGATTTATTATTCAATTAAATTCCACTTACTATTCCATCAAATTTTACTTACTATTCAATCAAACACCGATTGATATTTAATGAGATTTCATTTACTACTCAATGACACTCTAGTTATTCCTCTATCAAACTTGACTTACTATTCAATCAAACACCTTTTACTACTCAACGAGACTTAACTTACTACTCAATCAAACACTGCCTACTATCCTATGAGACTCTACTTACTACTAATTTAAATCATACTTACTATCTAATGAGACTCTACTTACTATTTTATTAGACTTTACTTACTATTCAATTAAACATTACTTACTAGTCAATGAGACTCAGCTTACTATTCGTTGATACTCCATTTCCATCAGACTTGATTTACAACTCAATCAAACAAAACTACCACTCAATAAGATTTCATTACTATTGAGTGGTAAATAGAATTAAAACAAATTGTAAGTAAAGTCACAATGAATGGTCAGTGATAAATATAAATATGAATTTTAAAATAGTAACCAAAATATATAAGTTTATTAGACTGGACTTAGTACTCAATAAGACATCACTTCATTTTCTACTTAATTAAATCTCACTTGTTACTTAATGATTCGAATTGACTTACTACTACATTATACATCACTTACTATTTAATGAAACTCTATTTAGTACTTCATTAAACTTTACTTTACTACTAAATTAAACTCTACTTACTAGTTAACGAGACTCTACTTACTACTCATTGATACTCTACTTACTACTCCATCAAACTTACTTACAACTCAATAGGGATGGCAATCCCCGACCCCGATTATAATGGGTTTTCCCCAAAAATTACCCACTATAATCCCGAGAATGATATTGAAAATTGAATCCCCGATGATTTTCGGGCCGGGAACGAGGATAGGTTCCCTCAGCTCCGGCCCCGGGCCCGTCCCGAATAAACCCCGAACATCCCCGTATATGTAATATATTTCTAAATCATAGATGTCTTGGTCATCATGTTCAATGCCTCTATCTTCATCTCTAGCTTCATCAGTCTTCCATTAAAGTGCACACCTTCTTCAACTCTTGTTTTCTTATCATCAATCTCATCTCTTCCATAAGTGGGAGCATATCTAATTGGGTTGCACCAAGCCCAGAAATCACAACCCCCCAAACCCGCCTTTTCACAAACATAGTATAACCTACCTTTTGAAGGCTTCTCCGATTCCACGATTCTAATGGTTGCTTTTTTCCCACAACGACATTTCTTGCCCAAGAACCTCATCATTTGTCCTTCTCCACCGCCAATGCTTGAAGATGACATTTTTGCTGGGTAGACTAACCTGCAACTCAACATACAAAGCAAGGAGGCAGTATAAAAACAATCTTCTTGGGTAAGTTTTTATTTGTAACTCTAGGAGCATTTTGGTCTTTTAATTGTGAGGGAACATCATCACTTCATGCCCAACTGCACCACACTCACATGTACTGCACAGCCTGTTACAATAGATGGAAAACCTAACTGTGCACATTACTCCATCAACCACAGGGGGGTTATGTGGTGATATTTGAATGTCAAGGGGGTAATCCGCACATGGCCAAAACCATAGGGGGTAAAGTGAAGTTGCCCTTTGCTTTAAAAGTTTAGGATTTTGAATGATTTATTTGTGTTAGGAATTGATTTTGTTGTGTTTTTAATTTTATAAGTTTTAATTCATTAATTATTAATGTTGGAGCATTTTAGAAAATGGGAGGAAAAAATAAATATTTACAAAATGGGAAGAAAAAAAAAAAAAAAAAGCTCTAAAATAAACTTTTAAAGAAAAAAGTCCAATTCGCAAACCGCCCGCAACTACTCGCACATCCGTGAACTCTATATGCACAAACCGCAACCCCCACTACGAGTGGTTATGGGTTGCATTTTTTCCAAACCGCATACATACGAGCGGGTCTGTAACACGTCCGCGGGGGACTACTACAGTTCGGACTCAAATTGTCACGGTTCTGAATCTGAACCAAAGAGTCCAACTCTGGCAAATCGTTTTGAAGAAAACAGATTTTTGAAAAAAGTACTGCCAAACATGGACTGCTTTGCCAGATTACAGAGTCGCCACCTAAATATTTTTTATGGGGGAATTTAGGAAACCCTGACTCGGTGCCGAAGGCCACGTGTCCGTCATCACCAAATGTCTTGGCTCGGGAGCTTGGGTACGATCGGGGAAGGTCAACTATGAGCACCCCCTTTCGCCCGGTCCGAAGACCGGCCTCTACTAACCGTGATATCCGATTTTGAAAACATTATGCGTTCTTATCCCAATTATTAACCTAGAATTACTATGTTATGCGCACAACAAACAAGTATAGACTAGATTGCCTAATTTGGAAATAAACATTACATATCCGTTTGTTTTGAAAGCGTTTCGGGTTTTGCTACTCGTAAGTAGGCTAAAATACAGATTTCAATGAGTTTTCCAACTCAAGCAACCCAACCTCCACCCACAGGCATTCAAACAGTTTATCACATAAGCACTTAGCCACATGGTAATCATGCTATCATGTTAGCATTCACACGCATGCGATATGCTAAAGCGTAAATACTTACATCGTACTCCGTGCCAAAACAGTAAACTAGTTAGCAAACATGTATGACCTAGTTCATGTTAAGTGGCTAATGCAACACAGGCAAGGATGCAATTTAGAGTAGGCTCGGCTAACCCTAAAATGGCACATGAAATGCTACAACTATCACGTATTCGATTTGGAATTGAAAGTACGATGCAGTTTGTATGATGTACCGAGCCCTCGGGAAGCGGATCAGATGTAGCGCATGCTCGAGATTTGCTCGGAATCGCACTGCCATGCATAGTCTGCCTCTGTTTTCCCTGCTTTGCTCCTCTGAAAACTGCCAAAGTCTCAGGGATGCCTCTCTGGACACTGGAGAATCCCACCGGCTGGAGGAAATGACCACCGGCACTAGGATGTGGCCATCGGCACAAAATATATCCACCGGCCATTGATTGACTGCCGGTCGGCACTAAATACTGCCGGCCGGCAATGAATTCCTGCAAAACCTGCAACTCACAGCAGCAGAGGGCAAAACTTGCATGGCAGCTCAATTCAAGCAATGTATGCACCAAACACATTCCTTATCATGCTTGTGACTCAAAGGAGGATGTGCCTCGATTCTCGGGCCACCAATCGCGCATTTCCATGCATGATGGCCAAAGAGTCAAGTGTGCATTTTAATATCAAATGCAATGCACACAAAACATACAAGGGACCCAACCTCAATCATGGTTGATCAAGAGGCAAGGCAATGCACAACAATGCACATGCAACCTAAACATGCAAGCAAACATACAAACATGCAATGCAACTACATGGCACACACAATGCCGACAACATAACATGCACAACGCATTGAAACATGGCATACACAATGCAAGATGGGCTTACACCAATGCAAGTGGACCTTAGCCACACTCACACAGGAGGCCGTGAGATGAAAATGAGATGCCTCGAAATGCGTGCACACAGGCACGCAAACCGAGAAAATGGCATACGGAATGCAATGAGACTAAAATGGCCTACAGAATGCAAAATGGGCTTACACTAACATGAGTGGACCTCATCCGCACTCACATAAGAGGCCGACGGATGAAAATGAAGTGCCTCGAAACGCGTGCACACGGGCACGCAAACCGAGGCGATGGCCGTAAGGCATGAAATGACATGGAAATGATATGCAAGCATGCAAATGAATTCCAGCACTCACAAATGATGCAAAACAGTCCCGAAAGGTGGGGAAATGACACCAAATGTACGGAATGGTCCCGAAATGCGATATTAAGCACCCGAAATGGCCTACAGCCATACTAAACATGCGTAATATGGACATGGAATGAAAATACAGTAGCAAGGCAGCCCTAGACAAGCATTTTTCAGTCATAAAAAGGCTAAACAGCAAGCATACATAGGATTAAGCAAGAATGCAAAAACGGCCCCGCAAGAGGGGTATTGAAGCAAGTGATGCATGCGATGCCCAAATGGAAAATGGAAAATACCCTTCTACAACACTGATGAGGGACTAAAAATATGAACATTTACAGTAGATGATCCCCCATCAGTATGAAAACATGCTAAAAATGTCATGCAAGAACTAGGATACATAAGGCTATAACATGAGGTACCCCAAACATTCATCAAACCAGCAAAGACCCTAATGAAATATGTCAAGAAGATCAAATATGACTCTTTCAGTCTGATGATGGCCGAAAACAGAAGCTAGATAAGCTTAAAAAGCATGCAAAAATGGGGGTCAAAGAGGGTATAATGACAAGTATAACATGGAGACCCCCAACAAGGTTGATCCCTTCTACAATGTTGTAGAGGGACACAAAATAAGCTTACTCACAGTTCATGACATGCTCCAAAACAGACTACATGTAGGTCAAACAAATCATGCAAATTTACGGTAAATATGAGAGATTATGAAGCAAGTGCATGATAGAGAGCCAAACAGGGTTGAGCCCTTCTTCAATGTTGAAGAGGGGCTCAAAATAGGCCCACTCACAGTTTACATTATGCTCGAAAACAGATCACTCATAGGCTAGAAATTCATGCAAATATTTGGCATACAAGATGATATTGAAGCAAGTACAAATGGAGGGCTCAAACAGGGTTGAGCCCTTAAACAAACATGAAGATAGCTCAAAAGAGTGACCCTTTTCAGTTAGGGTCGGAGCCTAAAACAGTGAGCAAATAGGCTTAAGAAATGAGGCAAAAAATGCTACAAAAGAGGAGAAATGGTCTTACCCTTGAAGATCACTTCTTTGCTACCTCTTGGACTTGAGGAATGTTGCTTTAAGCCTCTGAAAAACCCCTCCTTGCTGCTGGAAATGGAGTGGTGGTGGTGGTGCTTGGTAGTGATGAAGAAATGGCCAAGGATTTGAGAGGTTTGGAACTTGAAAGTGTAGAGAGAGAGGGATTTTGTAGAGTGAGAAGCTCCCAAAACTTGTTTTTTGTTCTAACCTAAGCAATATGAGATATAAGGCTCTATAATATCAAAAAATAAGAGCTTTTGGTCGAAAAATCCCAATTGAAAATATCTGGTACAGTGTATTGATAAATATCTGTCAAAAATCTGAGTTCTGGGCACTTTTGGCCGGCCGGCAATCTTTTGTGCCGGTCGGATAAATGGATGGCCGGTAGGTAGCCGGTAAGATCAAAAAGTGCCGGTGGAAGTCCAGATTGAAGCCCCGGAAGTTAGCTTTCCAATGGCGCAAACCTTGCATTAAAATTCCTCCTGTGGAAAAAGTTATGCTCTTTTTGGTGAAGCCGCGCAGATTCGATCCAACTGGACTGATCCCCTATTTCAACCAACCATATCTCCCCCACCCGGACTTGGATTTGAGAGATTCTTGAGTGCAAAATGAAGCCCCGGAAGTCTTCTTTTCAACGATGGTGGCCTCATAGCTCAAATCCAAGTGTATAGACAGATGAGCTTGTTTTAGCGATGACCGCTCGTCTTTCTCTACACGGATTCATGCCGAACTTCTCTCCAACTTGTTTTCTCCCCTCTTCTCCTCTTTTCTTCAACTTCAAACCCCTAAGTAAGGTGTTTTGAAAGATTTTTCAAAGATTTCATCTCTCTTTCATTCATCTCCCCTTTGTCCTTGCTCGGTTTACCGAAAAGCGCAACATTTACCGAAATGCGAGCGTCGGAACATCGTAGAAATTTTATTTCAAAAATGTTTTGAAAGAGAGGGTTTTAAGGTATAAAAACCATCAAAAATAATTTTGGTCCCAATGGGGTATGAAGTTGAGATTTGCCTCTCTCCTTGCCGAAGAAACTGAACCTGTGCACTGCACACCTTTCTCCAACAAGTAAACCATCAGTGGTGCCCAAGTCTTAAGGGCGGTCAAAAATGGGGTGTCTACAGTTGCCCCTCTTTGACAGAACTCGAAAGTCACAACAATGACGGGAGTGAATGTCAAAGCCCAGAGACGACCCATTTTTGACAAGGCCGAAGACTTGGACAACAAAAAATACAGATGAATAAATGGTTGTGCCCGCAGGCTGCCTACGTATCCCTTTGCAAGGAATCAAACCAGCATAGTTCGGGGGCAGGATGCGAAGTGATGCACAATGCAAGTGCATAACTTATGATCATGCAAAGGATGCTATAATGAAGCAATTATGCAAAATAAATGCAACATTTTAAGCGAATGCTATGCAAACAAGTAAACATGAACCAAACTACATGTCATGTAGAAAGGATGTAAGAAAATTATGCAATTCTCACGGCGTCTTGCGCGGAGAAGGCTAAAAGTGACTACCGAGAATACCCGGAGTCTCAAACACAACATCTCTCAGCGTATCGTACACAGGAGAGGAAAGAGTAACACTTCTCAGCGTAGTACACGCGAGAGAAGAAAGATAAAATTTATCAGCGTAGTACACGCAAGAGAAGAAGGATAAAATTTCTCAGAGTAGTACACGCAAGAGAAGAAGGAAAGGCAAAGAGAAACCTCTCAGCGTAGTACACGCGAGAGAAAAGGAAAGCAAAAAGAAACCTCTCAGCGTAGTACACGCGAGAGAGGAAAGAGAAAGCAAAAAGAAACCTCTCAGCGTAGTACACGCGAGAGAGGAAAGAGAAAAGCAAAAAGAAACCTCTCAGCGTAGTACACGCGAGAGAGGGAAGAGGAAAGCAAAAAGAAACTCTCAGCGTAGTACACGCGAGAGAGGAAAGAGGAAAGCAAAAAGAAACCTCTCAGCGTAGTACACGCGAGAGAGGAAAGGAAAAGCAAAAGAAACCTCTCAGCGTAGTACACGCGAGAGAGGAAAGAGAAAGCAAAAAGAAACCTCTCAGCGTAGTACACGCGAGAGAGGAGAGAGAAAAAGCAAAAAGAAACCTCTCAGCGTAGTACACGCGAGAGAGGAAAGAAAAGCCTCTCAGCGTAGTACACGCGAGAGAGGAAAGAAAGGCAAAGAGAAACCTCTCAGCGTAGTACACGCGAGAGAGGAGAGAGAAAAGCAAAAAGAAACCTCTCAGCGTAGTACACGCGAGAGAGGAAAGAGAAAAGCAAAAAGAAACCTCTCAGCGTAGTACACGCGAGAGAGGAGAGAGAAAAGCAAAAAGAAACCTCTCAGCGTAGTACACGCGAGAGAGGAAAGAACAACAACGCAAGTAAAAAGGCGCACAACAATGTAGGCGAAACATGCATGACAGCGCAAGTGAAATGAGTGCATAACAATGCAACTGGGATGTGCATCACGATGCAAATGAAGTGGGTGCATAACAATGCAATTGGAACATGCAGCATAATGCAAGTGGGACGAGTGTGTATACACATTCTGTGCACAATAATCAATGCATATTCGATGCAATCTCAACAGTGTGTTTGAAATAAAATGTTGAATAAGGAAATACACGCCTTAACGAGACCAATTCAAACGCAACCTCCGATTTACCTCTCGGAGGAGTCACAATAGATTTCAAAAGGATACAACTCGTGCATGCGAACCGACGATGAGCTACGCGTCGGAGACATCAGTTGATACTTCCGCAGAAACATTTTGAGCTCGAGGTAGAGGCACACCCATACTTCGGAGCATTGACAAGGCTTGAAGGGGTACACCCGGAGTACAATCACGGAATTTGCGGGAGGTGAAACACACTCAGATGCTTCGATTTTCCCTCTTTTCTTTTGCTTTGCAGCGTGGAACCTATATAGCTTCAGATAGATCCTGATTTTACTGTTCTCACATGACCTGGGTTGAACCCTGCAGTTTTTGAAAGAACAAATTCCTTTTTTTGCACAAATGTGGAGAATGGCACAGCACTCTGAGCACAAGATGATTTTTTTGAAATTGAGAAATGAGTTCTCGACCGGGTATTGAGCCTACAACTGAACACAGCGAAAAAGACTCAACAACGGAAAACAAAGGTAAACAACCTAAACACATCGAGACACTCGAAACGACTCAAAACAAGAATCGAGACAACAAAACAAAAGACACGACACACAGACGTGTTACAAAGACAAGAGACTTCTCAGTGCACAAGGAGCCAGTTTCTTCGGGTATTATTTCCCACCCTTTCTCATTTGTGATTCTCACATCACTCGGCCCTCAAGCTCGGTTTTTCTCTCAAAAGCCCTTTTCTCACTTTTTCTCTCAACGCACATCTCTCTATTCTTCAATCTCTCATTTTTTATCCCTCCCCTGGGTGGTTGTGGATAAACAGAAAGTTGCGGGCTCTTTGCCCCTAGCATTCAGCTAGATTCTTCTTTCTTCTGCTCACAACAGTGAGTTTCCCACAGAGGGGTTGCGCTACAATTGGGTGTGTAGCAATCTGTAGTTGACATCGGTGACGATGCTCTGCTGGGAGTTTGGACATGGTTAGATCTGTCCAGATGGAAGTGGAATATCTGCCCATTCCAGTTCGTGCTTCGCACTTGGCTTGATACCTCGCTGCTTGGAGGGCGAGAGAGCTTTCTGCCCTTTGTTGTTAACTTCAGTTGTGCCCTCTTCTGGCAGGTAGAGTGCCCTTCTTGGCAAGTATGTTGAAAAGGGGAAAGACAGAAGCCTGACTCAACTGTGCCCCTAGTTCATCATTTTGACCATTTTGTTTTTGCTTTCTACTAAAACAATTTTGACCAAAATGAGAGTTAGATTAACATGCTTGTGCAATTTTCTGATTTAAAATCATGCAAGTCAGGCTATGAGCACTGAAAATTCCCTTTTTTGGGTCCAAGAAATGGTCCAGTTTTTGAAAAAAATGGAATAGTTTCGAGAGAAGATTAGTCAACCTCAGTAAAAATTCTCAAAAACTATTTTTGCAAACGGCCAATGCTCAACAAGCACGGAACCAACTCTTGAGATGCACAACCTCGGATCGGAAACCCATAGCAATGGAAAATTGCCCCTTGTTTGAAGGACTGCTTGAATGGCAACGGAAAGTTGCCCCTTGTTTGAATGGCACCGCAGCGCATTGAATGGCAACGGAAAGTTGCCCCTTGTTTGAATGGCACCGCAGCGCATTGTAGTCAGTCCTCAGAGCGACGAACACGCCAAATCTCGGATACAGAGAAGGCAAAGATGGTCAAACCATTCATGGACATAATCGAATTTGAATTGTTTTACGGCTGGACTTCAGGATGAAGTTGCCTACGTATCCCAAACATGGGAATCAAGCCTTACGTAGTTCGGGGTTAAGGTACACTCGGGTATTTAACCTCTCCTTTTATGCTCTAACTTTTGCCAAGGCGCCTGTTGCAGGTTTTCGACCTTGCGAGCTTTGCTTTTCTTTTCTTTTCATTTCTTCTTCTCTTTTTTTTCTCTTTTTTTTTTTCTTCTCTCTTCTTTTTTCTTTTTTCTTTTTTTATTCTTTTTCTTGCTCTAACTTTTGCCTGGGTCGCCCTTCCGGGTTTTCGGCCCAGCGAGCCTCTCAAAGGGTAAAAGTGTAACAAGTCCATGCCAAATGGTTTTGAGATTGAAGCCCTCTGTATCCAGGAGAGTGGCTGTTGATTTGCAGAAGGATCCACCTTCGGCTCTTCGAGCACATCGGATATTTTTGCCCCTAGTTCGAGGGTGCTTCTGTTCTAACTTTGCAAGCTTCTTCTGATGAGGTCTGATCCTTCTTGATCTGACTTTGGTGCCTCTTGTTCGAGGGCTGCTTCAAATCTGGCCACACAGGCCTCACATTGTGGTTGACCGTTGAACATTCTGAATGCAAGTTCAAGGTTTGAAAGCAAAGGGGTTGAGTCTCGAGGCTGAGAGCGATCCTAGCTGCACAATCTCAAGAGCGATTCCACACAGGTCTTCGCAGGACCGCGCAAAACATTTTTTTGAAAGTTTTTAAGAAAGCGACAAATCGCTCGCGCTGAAGATAGTGTGAACCAATCTGGATCAACCAGGTCCTTCTCAGTACTCACGCTAACAAGCATGATTTCATTCATTAAGGGCTTAGCACGCCTCTCTTTCTCTCAATGATCAAATTTTTGCAAAACCCGAGGAATTCCTTCCTCTTTGTTTTCACCACAGTGTTCAAAAAGTTTTGAAAAACTTAGGTCATACAATGACTTCAAGGCACAGAAAAGACAGGGTTCCAGTCAAATACTGCCATCTCATTCAGAATTTCTGGCACAACTGGCACATGGCAGAAGCAAACACGAGAGCGTAAAAATCACTGCTGTTCATTCAGATCTTTGGTGTAACTGGCTCCAAGGCAGAAACAGACTCAAAAGAAAAGAAAAGACAAACACAAAACAAAATGGTGATGCTCGAGGTAACACCCCCGGAATCACCCGACTCTACAAAACAGGACTGACTCGATACAACAAGACAGACCCAAAACAAAAGACTGACTCAAAACAAAAAGGACAGACTCAAAACAAAAGACTGACCCAATACCCAAGTCAGAAAGCACAAAAACAGCATTTGTACATTGCTCAAAACAGTGCATGCCGTCCACCGCATCTGAAGTAAACTGAATGCCGCCCGCAGGTGGTTCATCTCCTGATCACATCACATTATCCCCAAGTTCATTGATCAAGTGCCGATAGACTTTGCTGAGTTGGTGCGACGATGACCCTTTGTCAATCAGATCTTGTATTTCGTGGCGAAGACGGAAACACTTATCAGTGACATGGCCGACCTGCTGATGAAAGGCACAATACTTGGCCGGATCATGGGAGGGAGGAAGTTTATCTGGCAGTGGTCGCGGCTCCAGGGGTTTCAGGTACCCCTTTTTAATCAGGACCCTCAAGGCCGCTGATAGAGACATGTACAGTGGTGCGAACACCCTCTGGCCTCGAGGTGGGTATTTTGAGGTTTGTGGAGTTTTGCTGGATGCACCAGCAAAGGGATTGGCAGGCGTTGACTGGGTTTGCTGGTCTCTTCCGAGTACGGGGCTAGAGCTGAAAGGAATATTCCTGGTACAAAGGCCCTTCTCCCGACTTGCCCCTTGATTCGAACCGCCCCTAATTTGAGTGGCAAAAGTGTCATCCACAGTTTTTACAACAACTGCGAGGACTTGCTCTTCGTTCAGTCCCTCGGCTTTCAAAGCCTCAGCAGCCAACTGAAGATGTTCATGGGGACTAATGCTTGCCCCAGCCTTGTTCTTATCACTGGCCTCCACTTTGCTAAGAGATTGGCCTTCTCCCAATGCAGCCCGTCCCAAGGTTAGGGAACCTTTCGATATGAACTCCCTGGTATGTGACGCAGTTGATGATGGAGCCAAAACTCCAAAGGCCAAATCTGCTACAGTTCTCTGAAGATCTTCGATCATCCTCATCAGCTCAGAAGTAGTGGGTTCACAGGTTTGAGATGATTGGGGTTCAGATGCACCCATCATGCATAAGTCCATGCTTTTTGGGATAAACACCTCTGGTTTGGGTAGATGGGCCGGGGTGATGTATATGCTGGGGTCAAAGGTGGATGGTAGTGTATGGATTAGGTTGAGATGTGGATGAGGTACTTGGTCATTGGGGTCTGAAGGTGGAGCTATAGTCCGGCTGTCAATGAGGTTTTGGATCTCATGACGAAGACGAAAGCACACGTCAGTGTCATGGCCAGCTCGCTGATGGAAGGCACAGTAGTCAGCTGGGTTATGTGAGGGAGGGGGTTTCTTTGGTAATGGTTGTGGGTCCAGTGGCTTCAGATACCCCTTTTTGATCAAGGCCCTCAGGGCCGTTGACAGAGACATGTACAGTGGGGTAAACACCCTTTGGCCCTGAGGCGGGTATTTGGCTATTTGTGAGCTAGTTTCGGATGCACCGGTGAATGGGGTGGTCATTTTTTGTGTGGTGGTGGTGACCATGCCCATGCCTGAAGTTATAGCAGCTGTGTCACCACTGGTGGTCGCATCCGAACTGTGGGTAAATGCTCTCCTGGTTGCTCTTTCTCCTGGTCAACAAGGTCCTGCTTCATAGCGTCCTCGATCTGTACCCCTATCTCGTGTAGGTCCGCAAAGGTAGGAAAGGGTAAGACTATCATCTTTTGCATAAGCTTGGGTTGGAGGTTGCGCACAACCATCCGTATCTGGTCTTTGTCAGAAGGCCTTGTAGTCATCATTGAGGCCTTTGATCTCCATCTCGTCACGAACTCTGAGAAACCCTCCTTTAGTTCTTGGCGGGTGGCTTCGAGATCACGAGTTGTGACCTCGATCTGTGTGTTGTAGGAGTATTGAGCAATAAAGGCCTCAGCCAGCTCTTCCCAGTTCCGTTTCACAGAGTCCTTCAATTTTGCATGCCAGATTGCAGCTATCCCAGACATGGTTCGGCCAAAGAGAGACAACTTCTGAGCTGTGGTCAAACCCATTGGCTTCAAGATATCGGAAAACAGGTGGAGGTGCACCCTTGGGTCTCCAGAGCCGTCAAAGCGATCGATATGCGGCATTTTAAACTGCTCCGGCAAGGTAACTGCAGATTCAATATACCCGTCCTCTAAATCCGGGATGGGGTTCACTCCATGTGCTCGTCTGAACAACTCCTCCAGTTTATTGACCTTAAGTGCAGTTGGGTCAACCTTAAATTCAAAGGGCGTGTCCACTGGATTAGCCGGTGCTTTGGACAACTGAGGTGGGATTGGCAGTGAGACTGGCCATGTCGGAACATCCGTACTTTCCTGGACGTGAGCTGCCTCTCTGGGTATTGGAACCATAGGTGGGGGTGGAGCTGGGTGCGAAGCAGACGCTCCGTCTTGTTGGGGTTGCTGTTGCTGCTGAAGCTTGGTGAGTAAGCCCGCTTGTTGAGCCAGAACCTCTGCTTGGCGGGTGGTAAACTCTGCCCGACGAGCAGCATCCTGCTGCATGGCCTGCATGGCCTCTTGGAGTTGACGCACCTCTTCCTGCATATTAACTGAAAGCTGCGGATCCGAACAGAGGTGATGTGACTGGTGACTAACGGATCGGATGTCTGCCTTGCCTCAGCGAAGGAACACTGGTTGCCTTTGAACTGAATTCCTGACCTAACAAAGTCTATCAGCACAAGTCCGATGAACCTCGGGGAATATTGGAGCCTTCTGAAGCTATAGTTCCAGGACTACCTAGCAAAAGAGAAAACCGACAGCATCTCAGCTCAATTTCTCTGGAACGGATATAAGCATAGCAGAACGACTGTACTCATTACTGGTCACTGTTCCCCAAATCACTGCCCCAAAACTGAATCTGATACCCGCAGATATAACTGATTCTCAAAAACTGTTACCGGTGCCCTCGGGCCGGATACCAAAACTTGCAAACTGATATGCGCATTCCCTGTAGAGATACACTCTAAAAGCACATAGCATGTAAAAGAGAGCCAATACACCCCTATGTTGGGGTAGGGTTTCCCTGTCCTATTTTGTCAGGAGCTAGGGTTTCACTACGCACACAGCGGTTTCAAACAACCTAAAATCGGGTAAGCAACCTGTCCTAGTTTGGAATGGTCACTATGGATTCCGAATATGCACTAGGTCGAATGGTCAAAAGGGTGCCCCGGTAAAACCGGGGTTTGTGTTCCCATACTGGCAGAGCCCGCAACCGGTCAGCCTTATGGTCATGCCTTGACAAGACAAGCCTCCGGCAAACCGTTCAGGAATAGCAGATGGCAACACGGTGTCCTAGGCGCACCAATGCACATGCAATGCAAAGAGACACATAAACGAAATCAAAACAGGATATCACGAGTTCGAGTCAAGCTCTCTAAAATCCCCAGCAGAGTCGCCAGAAACTGTAACACGCCCGCGGGGACCTACTACAGTTCGGACTCTTTGTTCACGGTTCTAAATCTGAACCAAAGAGTCCAACTCTGGCAAATCGTTTTGAAGAAAAACAGATTTTTGAAAAGTAGTGCCAAACATGGACTGCTTTGCCAGATTACAGAGTCGCCACCTAAATATTTTTTATGGGGAATTTAGGAAACCCTGACTCGGTGCCGAAGGCCACGTGTCCGTCATCACCAAATGTCTTGGCTCGGGAGCTTGGGTACGATCGGGGAAGGTCAGCTATGAGCACCCCCTTTCGCCCGGTCCGAAGACCGGCCTCTACTAACCGTGATATCCGATTTTGAAAACATTATGCGTTCTTATTCCAATTATTAGCCTAGAATTACTATGTTATGCGCACAGCAAACAAGTATAGACTAGATTGCCTAATTTGGAAATAAACATTGCATATCCGTTTGTTTTGAAAGCGTTTGGTTTTGCTACTCGCAAGTAGGCTAAAATACGGATTTCAATGAGTTTTCCAACTCAAGCAATCCAACCTCCACCCACAGGCATTCAAACAGTTTATCACATAAGCACTTAGCCGCATGGTAATCATACTGTCATGTTAACATTCACACGCATGCGATATGCTAAAGCGTAAATACTTACATCGTACTCCGTGCCAAAACAGAAACTAGTTAGCAAACATGCATGACCTAGTTCATGTTAAGTGGCTAATGCAACACAGGCAAGGATGCAATTTAGAGTAGGCTCGGCTAACCCTAAAATGGCACGTGAAATGCTACAACTATCACGTATTCAATTTGGAATTGAAAGTACGATGCAGTTTGTATGATGTACCGAGCCCGGTGCATGTTAACAAATGCATGGATGCACGCATGCATTGCATAAGGTATGCTAAAATAAACGTGCCCTAATCTACCATCATAAGCAGGTAAATAAAAGGGAAGAAAGAAATGGGGGTTGGAAGACATACACACCACTCACACACACTTATTACAAATGCGCCCTCACTCGGAGGGACCAAAAGAATAATACAAATAATTAACTACGCAAGCTAATTAAATATTACAGATCAACTAAATTAATCAAATAAATTAATTAATCTAATTAAAGCAGTAAAGCCCTCGGGAAGCGGATCAGATGCAGCGCATGCTCGGGATTTGCTCGGAATCGCACTGCCATGCATAGTCTGCCTCTGTTTTCCCTGCTTTGCTCCTCTGAAAACTGCCAAAGTCTCAGGGATGCCTCTCTGGACACTGGAGAATCCCACCGGCTGAGGAAATGACCACCGGCACTAGGATGTGGCCATCGGCACAAAATATATCCACCGGCCATTGATTGACTGCCGGTCGGCACTAAATACTGCCGGCCGGCAATGAATTCCTGCAAACCTGCAACTCACAGCAGCAGAGGGCAAAACTTGCATGGCAGCTCAATTCAAGCAATGTATGCACCAAAACATTCCTTATCATGCTTGTGACTCAAAGGAGGATGTGCCTCGATTCTCGGGCCACCAATCGCGCATTTCCATGCATGATGGCCAAAGAGTCAAGTGTGCATTTTAATATCAAATGTAATGCACACAAAACATACAAGGGACCCAACCTCAATCATGGTTGATCAAGAGGCAAGGCAATGCACAACAATGCACATGCAACCTAAACATGCAAGCAAACATACAAACATGCAATGCAACTACATGGCACACACAATGCCAACAACATAACATGCACAACGCATGAAACATGGCATACACAATGCAAGATGGGCTTACACCAATGCAAGTGGACCTCAGCCACACTCACACAGGAGGCCATGAGATGAAAATGAGATGCCTCGAAATGCGTGCACACGGGCACGCAAACCGAGAAATGGCATACGGAATGCAATGAGACTAAAATGCATACAGAATGCAAATGGGCTTACACTAACATGAGTGGACCTCAGCCGCACTCACATAAGAGGCCGACGGATGAAATGAAGTGCCTCGAAAGTGCACACGGGCAAACCGAGGCATGGCCGTAAGGCATGAAATGACATGGAAATGATATGCAAGCATGCAAATGAATTCCAGCACTCACAATGATGCAAAACAGTCCCGAAATGGGGAAATACACCAAATGCACGGAATGGTCCCGAAATGCGATATTAAGCACCCGAAATGGCCTACAGCCATACAAACATGCATAATATGGACATGAATGAAAAACAGTAGCAAGGCAGCCCCAAGACAAGCATTTTTTCAGTCAAAAAATGGCCAAACAGCAAGCATACATAGGAACAAGCAGCATGCAAAAATGGCTCGCAAGAGGGGTATGAAGCAAGTGATGCATGCGATGCCCAAATGGAAAGTACCCTTCTACAACACTGATGAGGGACTAAAAATATGAACATTTACAGTAGATGACATCCCCCAACTCAGTATGAAACATGCTAAAAATGTCATGCAAGAACTAGGATACATAAGGCTATAACATGAGGTACCCCAAACATTCATCAAACCAGCAAAACCCTTAATGAAATATGTCAAGAAGCAAAAATATGACTTTTTTCAGTTCTGATGATGGCCGAAAACAGAAGCTAGATAAGCTTAAAAAAGCATGCAAAAATGGGGGTCAAAGAGGGATATAATGACAAGTATAACATAGAGACCCCCAACAAGGTTGATCCCTTCTACAATGTTGTAGAGGGACACAAAATAAGCTTACTCACAGTTCATGACATGCTCCAAAACAGACTACATGTAGGTCAAACAAATCATGCAAATTTACGGTAAATATGAGAGATTATGAAGCAAGTAATGATAGAGAGGCAAAACAGGGTTGAGCCCTTCTTCAATGTTGAAGAGGCTCAAAATAGGCCCCTCACAGTTTACATTATGCTCGAAAACAGATCACTCATAGGCTAGAAAAGCATGCAAAATATTGACATACAAGATGATATTGAAGCAAGTACAAATGGAGGGCTCAAACAGGGTTGAGCCCTTGAACAAACATGAATAATGGCTCAAAAAGAGTGACCCTTTCAGTTTGGGTCGGAGCCTAAAACAGTGAAAAATAGGCTTAAGAATGAGGCAAGAAAATGCTACAAAAGAGGGAGAATGGTCTTACCCTTGAAGATCACTTCTTTGCTACCTCTTGGACCAAGGAATGTTGCTTCTAAGCCTCTGAAAACCCCTCCTTGCTGCTGGAAATGGAGTGGTGATGGTGGTGCTTGGTAGTGATGAAGAAATGGCCAAGGATTTGAGAGGTTTGGAACTTGAAAGTGAGAGAGAGAGGGATTTTGTAGAGTGAGAAGCTCCCAAAACTTGCTTTTTTGTTCTAACCTAAGCCATATGAGATATAAGGCTCTATATATATCAAAATAAGAGCTTTTGGTCGAAATATCCCAATTGAAAATATCTGGTACAGTGTATTGATAAATATCTGTCAAAAATCTGAGTTCTGGGCACTTTTGGCCGGCCGGCAATCTTTTGTGCCGGTCGGATAAATTGTGCCGGTAGGTAGCCGGTAAGGTCAAAAAGTGCCGGTGGAAGTCCAGATTGAAGCCCCGGAAGTTAGCTTTCCAATGGCGCAAACCTTGCATTAAAATTCCTCCTGTGGAAAAAGTTATGCCTTTTTGGTGAAGCCGCGCAGATTCGATCCAACTGGACTGATCCCCTATTTCAACCAACCATATCTCCCCCACTCGGACTTGGATTTGAGAGATTCTTGAGTGCAAAATGAAGCCCCGGAAGTCTTCTTTTCAACGATGGTGGCCTCATAGCTCAACTCCAAGTGTATAGACAGATGAGCTTGTTTAGCGATGACCGCTCGTCTTTCTCTACACGGATTCATGCTGAACTTCTCCCAACTAGTTTTCTCCCCTCTTCTCCTCTTTTCTTCAACTTCAAACCCCTAAGTAAGGTGTTTTGAAAGATTTTTCAAAGATTTCATCTCTCTTTCATTCATCTCCCCTTTGTCCTTGCTCGGTTTACCGAAAAGCGCAACATTTACCGAAATGCGAGCGTCGGAACATCGTGGGAATTTATTTCAAAAATGTTTTGAAAGAGAGGGTTTAAGGTATAAAAACCATCAAAAAATAATTTGGTCCACAATGGGGTAATGGAAGGTTGTGATGATTTGCCTCTCTCCTTGCCGAAGAAACTGAACCTGTGCACTGCACACCTTTCTCCAACAAGTAAACCATCAGTAGTGCCCAAGTCTTAAGGGCGGTCAAAAATGGGGTGTCTACAGTTGCCCCTCTTTGACAGAACTCGAAAGTCACAACAATAACGAGAGTGAATGTCAAAGCCCAGAGACGACACATTTTTGACAAGGCCGAAGACTTGGACAGACAAACAAAATACAGATGAATAAATGGTTGTGCCCGCAGGCTGCCTACGTATCCCTTTGTAAGGAATCAAACCAGCGTAGTTCGGGCAGGATGCGAAGTGATGCACAATGCAAGTGCATAACTTATGATCATGCAAAGGATGCTATAATGAAGCAATTATGCAAAATAAATGCAACATTTTAAGCGAATGCTATGCAAACAAGTAAACATGAACCAAACTACATGTCATGTAGAAAGGATGTAAGAAAATTATGCAATTCTCACGGCGTCTTGCGTGGAGAAGGCTAAAAGTGACTACCGAGAATACCCGGAGTCTCAAACACAACATCTCTCAGCGTATCGTACACAGGAGAGGAAAGAGTAACACTTCTCAGCGTAGTACACGCGAGAGAAGAAAGATAAAATTTCTCAGCGTAGTACACGCAAGAGAAGAAGGATAAAATTTCTCAGCGTAGTACACGCAAGAGAAGAAGGAAAGGCAAAGAGAAACCTCATCAGCGTAGTACACGCGAGGGGGAAAAGGAAAGCAAAAGAAACCTCTCAGCGTAGTACACGCGAGAGAGGAAAAAAGAAAGCAAAAAGAAGCCTCTCAGCGTAGTACACGCGAGAGAGGAAAGAGAAAAGCAAAAAGAAACCTCTCAGCGTAGTACACGCGAGAGAGGAAAGAGGAAAAGCGAAAAGAAACCTCTCAGCGTAGTACACGCGAGAGAGGAAAGAGAAAAGCAAAAAGAAACCTCTCAGCGTAGTACACGCGAGAGAGGAAAGAGAAAAGCAAAAAGAAACCTCTCAGCGTAGTACACGCGAGAGAGGAAAGAGAAAAGCAAAAGAAACCTCTCAGCGTAGTACACGCGAGAGAGGGAGAAGAGAAAGCAAAAAGAAACCTCTCAGCGTAGTACACGCGAGAGAGGAGAGAGAAAAGCAAAAAGAAACCTCTCAGCGTAGTACACGCGAGAGAGGAAAGAGAAAAGCCTTTCAGCGTAGTACACGCGAGAGAGGAAAAGAAAGGCAAAGAGAAACCTCTCAGCGTAGTACACGCGAGAGAGAGAGAGAAAAAGCAAAAAGAAACCTCTCAGCGTAGTACACGCGAGAGAGGAAAGGAAAAGCAAAAAGAAACCTCTCAGCGTAGTACACGCGAGAGAGGAGAGAGAAAAGCAAAAAGAAACCTCTCAGCGTAGTACACGCGAGAGAGGAAAGAACAAACAACGCCAGTAAAAGGAGTCGCACAACAATGTATGCAGAACATGCATGACAGCGCAAGTGAATGAGTGCATAACAATGCACATGGATGTGCATCACGATGCAAATGAAGTGGGTGCATAACAATGCAATTGGAACATGCAGCATAATGCAAGTGGGACGAGTGTGTATACACATTCTGTGCACAATAATCAATGCATATTCGATGCAATCTCAACAGTGTGTTTGAATAAAATGTTGAATAAGAAAATACACGCCTTAACGAGACCAATTCAAACGCAACCTCCGATTTACCTCTCGAGGAGTCACAATAGATTTCAAAAGGATACAACTCGTGCATGCGAACCGACGATGAGCTACGCGTCGGAGACATCAGTTGATACTTCCGCAGAAACATTTTGAGCTTGAGGTAGAGGCACACCCATACTTCGGAGTATTGACAAGGCTTGAAGGGGTACACCCGAGTACAATCACGGAATTTGCGGAAGGTGAAACACACTCAGATGCTTCGATTTTCCCTCTTTTCTTTTGCTTTGCAGTGTGGAACCTATATAGCTTCAGATAGATCCTGATTTTACTGTTCTCACATGACCTGGGTTGAACCCTGTAGTTTTTGAAAGAACAAATTCCTTTTTTTTTTTTTTGCACAAAGTGGAGAATGGCACAGCACTCTGAGCACAAGATGATTTTTTTTGAAATTAAGAAATGAGTTCTTAACTGGGTATTGAGCCTACGACTGAACACAGCAAAGACGACCCAACAACGGAAAACAAGGTAAACTACCTAAACACATCTATCGACACTTGAAGCGACTCAAAAACAGGAATCGAGACAAAAAAACAAAAGACACGACACACAGACGTGTTACAAAGACAAGAGACTTCTCAGTGCACGAGGACCAGTTTCTGCGGGTATTATTTCCCACCCTTTCTCATTGTGATTCTCACATCACTCGGCCCTCAAGCTCGGTTTTTTCTCTCAAAACCCTTTCTCGCTTTTTCTCTCAGCGCACATCTCTCTATTCTTTAATCTCTCATTTTTTATTCCTCCCCTGGGTGATTGATGGATAAACAGAAAGTTGCGGGGTCTTTCCCCTAGCATTCCGCTAGATTCTTCTTCTTCTGCACACAGCAGTGAACTTTCCCACAGAGGGGTTGCGCCACAACTGGGTGTGTAGCAAATCTGTAGTTCACATTGGTTGACGATCTGCCTCTAGAGTTCGGACGTGGTTAGATCTGTCCAGATGAGGAAGTGGAATATCTGCCCCATTCCAGTTCGTGCTTCGCACTTGGCTTGATACCTCGCTGCTTGGAGAGGGCGAGAGCTTTCTGCCCTTTGTTGTTAATTTTAGTTGTGCCTTCTTTTGGCAGGTAGAGTGCCCTTCTTGGCAAGTATGTTGAAAATGAGGAAAGACAGGAAGCCTGACTCCACTGTGCCCCTAGTTCATCATTTTGACCATTTTTGTTTTTGGCTTTCTATTAAAACAATTTTGACCAAAATGAGTTAGATTAACATGCTCGTGCAATTTTCTGATTTAAAATCATGCAAGTCAGGCTATGAGCACTGAAATTTTCCCTTTTTTGGGTCCAAGAAATGGGTCCGGTTTTGAAAGAAAAAAGGAATAGTTTTCGAGAGAAGATTAGTCAACCTCAGTAAAAATTCTCAAAAACTATTTTGCAAACGGCCAATGCTCAACAAGCACGGAACCTACTCCTGAGATGCACAACCTCGGATCAAAGGAAAACTGCCCCGTGCTTGAAGAGAGCTGCACGGCAATGGAAAGTTGCCCCTTGTTTAAATGGCACCGCGGTGCGTTGAATGGCAACGGAAAGTTGCCCCTTGTTTGAATGGCACCGCGGCGCATTGAATGGCAACGGAAAGTTGCCTCTTGTTTGAATGGCACCGCAGCGCATTGCAGTCAGTCCTCAGAGCGACGAACACGCCAAATCTCAGATACAGAGAACAAAGATGGCAAAACCATCGCATAGACATAATGAATTTGAATTGCTTACGGCTGGACTTCAGGATGAAGTTGCCTACGTATCCCAAACATGGGAATCAAGCCTTACGTAGTTCGGGTTAAGGTACACTCGGGTATTTAACCTCTCCTTTTTATGCTCTAACTTTTGCCAAGGCGCCTGTTGCAGGTTTTCACCTTGCGAGCTTTGCTTTTCTTTTCTTTTTTCATTTCTTTTTTTTTTCTCTTTTTCTTTTTTTTCTCTTTTTTTTTTTTCTTCTCTTTTCTTCTTTTTTTTCTTTTGCTTTTTGTATATATCTTTTCTTGCTCTAACTTTTGCCTGCGTCGCCCTTTCCGGGTTTTCGGCCCAGCGAGCCTCTCAAAGGGTAAAAGTGTAACAAGTCCATGCCAAATGGTTTTAGGATCTCGAAGCCATCCGTATCCAAGAGAGTGGCTGTTGTTTTGCAAGAGGATTCATCTTCGGCTCTTCGAGCACATCTGACATCTTTGCCCCTAGTTCAAAGGGTACTTCTGTTCTAGCTTTGCAAGCTCCTTCTGATCTTCTGATCTTCTTGATCCGACTTTCCTGGCCTCTTGTTCGAGGGCTGCTTCAAATCTGGCCACACAGGCCTCACGTCGTAGTTGACCGTTGAAGCTTCTGAATTCAAGTTCAAGGTTTGGAAGCAAAAGGGGTTGAGTCTCGAGGCTGAGAGCGATCCTAGGCTGCACAATCTCAAGAGCGACTCCACACAGGTCTTCGCAGGACTGCGCAAAACATTTTGTTTTTGAAAATTTTTAAGAAAGCGACAAATCGCTCGCGCTGAAGATAGTGTGAAACCAATCTGGATCAAGCTAGGGTCCTTCTCAATACTCACTCCAACAAGCATGATTTCATTCATTAATGGCTTAGCACACCTCTCTTTCTCTCAATTGATCAAAATTTTGCAAAACCCGAGGAATTCCTTCCTCTTCGTTTTCACCGTAGTGTTCAAAAAGCTTTTGGAAAACTTAGGTCGATGCAATGAATTCGAGGCACAGAAAAGACACAACTTCTAGTCAAATACTGCCATCTCATTTGGAATTTCTGGTACAACTGGCACACGGCAGAAGCAAACACAAAAGCATGAAAAAAAACACTGCTGTTCATTCAAATCTGTTGGCGTTACTGGCTCCAAGGCAGAAACAGACTCAAAACAAAACGAAAAGACAAACACAAAACAAAATGGTGATGCCCGAGGTAACACCCCCGGAATCACCCGACTCTATACAATAGGACTGACTCGATACAACAAACAGACCCAAACAAAAGGGACTGACTCAAAACAAAAGGACAGACTCAAAACAACAAGACGACCCAATACCCAAGTCAGAAAGCACAAAAGCTAGCATTCGCAAATGCTCAAAATAGTGCATGCCATCCACCATATCTGAAGTAAACTGAACGCCGCCCGCAGGTGGTTCATCTCGTGATCACATCACATTATCCCCTAAGTTCACCGATCCAGTGCCGATAGACTTTGTAGGGTCTAGTGCGACGATAACTCCTTTATCAATTAGATCTTGTATTTCATAGCGAAGACGGAAACACTTATCAGTGACATGGCCGACCTGCTGATGAAAGGCACAATACTTGGCCGGATCATGGGAGGGAGGAAGTTTATCTGGCAGTGGTCGCGGCTCCAGGGGTTTCAGGTACCCCTTTTTAATCAGGACCCTCAAGGCCGCTGATAGAGACATATACAGTGGTGCGAACACCCTCTGGCCTCGAGGTGGGTATTTTGAGGTTTGTGGAGTTTTGCTGGATGCACCAGCAAAGGGATTGGCAGGCGTTGACTGGGTTTGCTGGTCTCTTCCGAGTACGGGGCTAGAGCTGAAAGGAATATTCCTGGTACAAAGGCCCTTCTCCCGACTTGCCCCCTGATTCGAACCGCCCCTAATTTGAGTGGCAAAAGTGTCATCCACAGTTTTTACAACAACTGCGAGGACTTGCTCTTCGTTCAGTCCCTCGGCTTTCAAAGCCTCAGCAGCCAACTGAAGATGTTCATGGGGACTAATGCTTGCCCTAGCCTTGTTCTTATCACTGGCCTCCACTTTGCTAAGAGATTGGCCTTCTCCCAATGCAGCCCGTCCCAAGGTTAGGGAACCTTTCGATATGAACTCCCTAGTATGTGACGCAGTTGATGATGGAGCCAAAACTCCAAAGGCCAAATCTGCTACAGTTCTCTGAAGATCTTCGATCATCCTCATCAGCTCAGAAGTAGTAGGTTCACAGGTTTGAGATGATTGGGGTTCAGATGCACCCATCATGCATAAGTCCATGCTTTTTGGGATAAACACCTCTGGTTTGGGTAGATGGGCCGGGGTGATGTATATGCTGGGGTCAAAGGTGGATAGTAGTGTATGGATTAGGTTGAGATGTGGATGAGGTACTTGGTCATTGGGGTCTGAAGGTGGAGCTATCGTCCGGCTGTCAATGAGGTTTTGGATTTCATGACGAAGACGAAAGCACACGTCAGTGTCATGGCCAGCTCGCTGATGGAAGGCACAGTAGTCAGCTGGGTTATGTGAGGGAGGGGGTTTCTTTGGTAATGGTTGTGGGTCCAGTGGCTTCAGATACCCCTTTTTGATCAGGCCCTCAGGGCCGTTGACAGAGACATGTACAGTGGGGTAAACACCCTTTGGCCCTGAGGCGGGTATTTGGCTATTTGTGAGCTAGTTTCGGATGCACCGGTGAATGGGGTGGTCATTTTTTGTGTGGTGGTGGTGACCATGCCCATGCCTGAAGTTATAGCAGCTGTGTCACCACTGGTGGTCGCATCCGAACTGTGGGTAAATGCTCTCCTGGGTTGCTCTTTCTCCTGGTCAACAAGGTCCTGCTTCATAGCGTCCTCGATCTGTACCCCTATCTCGTGTAGGTCCGCAAAGGTAGGAAAGGGTAAGACTATCATCTTTTGCATAAGCTTGGGTTGGAGGTTGCGCACAACCATCCGTATCTGGTCTTTGTCAGAAGGCCTTGTAGTCATCATTGAGGCCTTTGATCTCCATCTCGTCACGAACTCTGAGAAACCCTCCTTTAGTTCTTGGCGGGTGGCTTCGAGATCACGAGTTGTGACCTCGATCTGTGTGTTGTAGGAGTATTGAGCAATAAAGGCCTCAGCCAGCTCTTCCCAGTTCCGTTTCACAGAGTCCTTCAATTTTGCATGCCAGATTGCAGCTATCCCAGACATGGTTCGGCCAAAGAGAGACAACTTCTGAGCTGTGGTCAAACCCATTGGCTTCAAGATATCGGAAAACAGGTGGAGGTGCACCCTTGGGTCTCCAGAGCCGTCAAAGCGATCGATATGCGGCATTTTAAACTGCTCCGGCAAGGTAACTGCAGATTCAATATACCCGTCCTCTAAATCCGGATGGGGTTCACTCCATGTGCTCGTCTGAACAACTCCTCCAGTTTATTGACCTTAAGTGCAGTTGGGTCAACCTTAAATTCAAAGGGCGTGTCCACTGGATTAGCCGGTGCTTTGGACAACTGAGGTGGGATTGGCAGTGAGACTGGCCATGTCGGAACATCCGTACTTTCCTGGACGTGAGCTGCCTCTCTGGGTATTGGAACCATAGGTGGGGGTGGAGCTGGGTGCGAAGCAGACGCTCCGTCTTGTTGGGGTTGCTGTTGCTGCTGAAGCTTGGTGAGTAAGCCCGCTTGTTGAGCCAGAACCTCTGCTTGGCGGGTGGTAAACTCTGCCCGACGAGCAGCATCCTGCTGCATGGCCTGCATGGCCTCTTGGAGTTGACGCACCTCTTCCTGCATATTAACTGAAAGCTGCGGATCCGAACAGAGGTGATGTGACTGGTGACTAACGGATCGGATGTCTGCCTTGCCTCAGCGAAGGAACACTGGTTGCCTTTGAACTGAATTCCTGACCTAACAAAGTCTATCAGCACAAGTCCGATGAACCTCGGGGAATATTGGAGCCTTCTGAAGCTATAGTTCCAGGACTACCTAGCAAAAGAGAAAACCGACAGCATCTCAGCTCAATTTCTCTGGAACGGATATAAGCATAGCAGAACGACTGTACTCATTACTGGTCACTGTTCCCCAAATCACTGCCCCAAAACTGAATCTGATACCCGCAGATATAACTGATTCTCAAAAACTGTTACCGGTGCCCTCGGGCCGGATACCAAAACTTGCAAACTGATATGCGCATTCCCTGTAGAGATACACTCTAAAAGCACATAGCATGTAAAAGAGAGCCAATACACCCCTATGTTGGGGTAAGGTTTCCCTGTCCTATTTTGTTAGGAGCTAGGGTTTCACTACGCACGCAGCGGTTTCAAACAACCTAAAATCGGGTAAGCAACCTGTCCTAGTTGGAATGGTCACTATGGATTCCGAATATGCACTAGGTCGAATGGTCAAAAGGGTGCCCCGGTAAAACCGGGGTTTGTGTTCCCATGCTGTCAGAGCCCATAACCGGTCAGCCTTATGGTCATGCCTTGACAAGACAAGCCTCCGGCAAACCGTTCAGGAATGGCAGATGGCAAACACGGTGTCCTAGGCGCACCAATGCACATGCAATGCAAAGAGACACATAAACGAAATCAAAACAGGATATCACGAGTTCGAGTCAAGCTCTCTAAACATCCCCAGCGGAGTCGCCAGAAACTGTAACACGTCCGCGGGGGACTACTACAGTTCGGACTCAAATTGTCACGGTTCTGAATCTGAACCAAAGAGTCCAACTCTGGCAAATCGTTTTGAAGAAAACAGATTTTTGAAAAAGTAGTGCCAAACATGGACTGCTTTGCCAGATTACAGAGTCGCCACCTAAATATTTTTTATGGGGGAATTTAGGAAACCCTGACTCGGTGCCGAAGGCCACGTGTCCGTCATCACCAAATGTCTTGGCTCGGGAGCTTGGGTACGATCGGGGAAGGTCAGCTATGAGCACCCCCTTTCGCCCGGTCCGAAGACCGGCCTCTACTAACCGTGATATCCGATTTTGAAAACATTATGCGTTCTTATCCCAATTATTAACCTAGAATTACTATGTTATGCGCACAGCAAACAAGTATAGACTAGATCGCCTAATTTGGAAATAAACATTACATATCCGTTTGTTTTGAATGCGTTTCGGGTTTTGCTACTCGCAAGTAGGCTAAAATACAGATTTCAATGAGTTTTCCAACTCAAGCAACCCAACCTCCACCCACAGGCATTCAAACAGTTTATCACATAAGCACTTAGCCACATGGTAATCATGCTATCATGTTAACATTCACACGCATGCGATATGCTAAAGCGTAAATACTTACATCGTACTCCGTGCCAAAACAGTAAACTAGTTAGCAAACATGTATGACCTAGTTCATGTTAAGTGGCTAATGCAACACAGGCAAGGATGCAATTTAGAGTAGGCTCGGCTAACCCTAAAATGGCACATGAAATGCTACAACTATCACGTATTCGATTTGGAATTGAAAGTACGATGCAGTTTGTATGATGTACCGAGCCCGGTGCATGTTAACAAATGCATGGATGCACGCATGCATTGCATAAGGTATGCTAAAAATAAGCGTGCCTTTAATCTACCATCAAAGCAGGTAAGTAAAAGGGAAGAAAGAAATGGGGGTTGGAAGACATACACACCACTCACACACGCTTATTACAAATGCGCCCTCACTCGGAGGGACCAAAAGAATAATACAAATAATTAACTACGCAAGCTAATTAAATATTACAGATCAACTAAATTAATCAAATAAATTAATTAATCTAATTAAAGCAGTAAAGCCCTCGGGAAGCGGATCAGAGGCAGCGCATGCTCGGGATTTGCTCGGAATCGCACTGCCATGCATAGTCTGCCTCTGTTTTCCCTGCTTTGCTCCTCTGAAAACTGCCAAAGTCTCAGGGATGTCTCTCTGGACACTGGAGAATCCCACCGGCTGGAGGAAATGACCACCGGCACTAGGATGTGGCCATCGGCACAAAATATATCCACCGGCCATTGATTGACTGCCGGTCGGCACTAAATACTGCCGGCCGGCAATGAATTCCTGCAAAACCTGCAACTCACAGCAGCAGAGGGCAAAACTTGCGTGGCAGCTCAATTCAAGCAATGTATGCACCAAACACATTCCTTATCATGCTTGTGACTCAAAGGAGGATGTGCCTCGATTCTCGGGCCACCAATCGCGCATTTCCATGCATGATGGCCAAAGAGTCAAGTGTGCATTTTAATATCAAATATAATGCACACAAAACATACAAGGGACCCAACCTCAATCATGGTTGATCAAGAGGCAAGGCAATGCACAACAATGCACATGCAACCTAAACATGCAAGCAAACATACAAACATGCAATGCAACTACATGGCACACACAATGCCGACAACATAACATGCACAATGCATTGAAACATGGCATACACAATGCAAGATGGGCTTACACCAATGCAAGTGGACCTCAGCCATACTCACACAGGAGGCCGTGAGATGAAAATGAGATGCCTCGAAATGCGTGCACACGGGCACGCAAACCGAGAAAATGGCATACGGAATGCAATGAGACTAAAATGGCATACAGAATGCAAAATGGGCTTACACTAACATGAGTGGACCTCAGCCGCACTCACATAAGAGGCCGACGGATGAAAATGAAGTGCCTCGAAACGCGTGCACACGGGCACGCAAACCGAGGCGATGGCCGTAAGGCATGAAATGACATGGAAATGATATGCAAGCATGCAAATGAATTCCAGCACTCACAAATGATGCAAAACAGTCCCGAAAGGTGGGGAAATGACACCAAATGTACGGAATGGTCCCGAAATGCGATATTAAGCACCCGAAATGGCCTACAGCCATACTAAACATGCGTAATATGGACATGGAATGAAAATACAGTAGCAAGGCAGCCCCTAGAAAAGCATTTTTCAGTCATAAAAAAGGCTAAACAGCAAGCATACATAGGATTAAGCAAGAATGCAAAAACGGCCCCGCAAGAGGGGTATTGAAGCAAGTGATGCATGCGATGCCCAAATGGAAAAGTACCCTTCTACAATACTTATGAGGGACTAAAAATATGAACATTTACAGTAGATGACATCCCCCAACTCAGTATGAAAACATGCTAAAAATGTCATGCAAGATCTAGGATACATAAGGCTATAACATGAGGTACCCCAAACATTCATCAAACCAGAAAAAACCCTTAATGAAATATGTCAAGAAGGCCAAAATATGGATATTTTCAGTACTGCTCATGGCCGAAAACAGAGGCTAGATAAGCCTAAAAAAGCATGCAAAAATGGGGGTCAAAGAGGGATATAAAGACAAGCACAACATGGAGACCCCCAAAAAGGTTGATCCCTTCTACAATGTTGTAGAGGGACACAAAATAAGCTCACTCACAGTTCATGACATGCTCCAAAACAGACTACATGTAGGTCAAACAAATCATGCAAATTTACGGTAAATATGAGAGATTATGAAGCAAGTACATGATAGAGAGGAAAAACAGGGTTGAGCCCTTCTTCAATGTTGAAGAGGGGCTCAAAATAGGCCCACTCATAGTTTACATTATGCTCGAAAACAGATCACTCATAGGATAGAAAAAGCATGCAAAATATTGACATACAAGATGATATTGAAGCAAGTACAAGATGGTGATCTCAAATAGGGTTGAACCCTTCAACAAACATGAAGAATAGCTCAAAAGAGTGACCCTTTCAGTTTGGGTCGGAGCCTAAAACAGTGAGCAAATAGGCTTAAGAAATGAGGCAAGAAAATGCTACAAAAGAGGGAGAATGGTCTTACCCTTGAAGATCACTTCTTTGCTACCTCTTGGACCAAGGAATGTTGCTTCTAAGCCTCTGAAAAACCCCTCCTTGCTGCTGGAAATGGAGTGGTGATGGTGGTGCTTGGTAGTGATGAAGAAATGGCCAAGGATTTGAGAGGTTTAGAACTTGAAAGTGTAGAGAGAGAGGGATTTTGTAGAGTGAGAAGCTCCCAAAACTTGTCTTTTTTGTTCTAACCCAAGCCATATGAGATATAAGGCCCTATATATGTCAAAATAAGAGCTTTTGGTCGAAATATCCCAATTGAAAATATCTGGTACAGTGTATTGATAAATATCTGTCAAAAATCTGAGTTCTGGGCACTTTTGGCCGGCCGGCAATCTTTTGTGCCGGTCGGATAAATGGATGGCCGGTAGGTAGCTGGTAAGGTCAAAAAGTGCCGGTGGAAGTCCAGATTGAAGCCCCAGAAGTTAGCTTTCCAATGGCGCAAACCTTGCATTAAAATTCCTCCTGTGGAAAAAGTTATGCCCTTTTTGGTGAAGCCGCGCAGATTCGATCCAACTGGACTGATCCCCTATTTCAACCAACCATATCTCCCCCACTCGGACTTGGATTTGAGAGATTCTTGAGTGCAAAATGAAGCCCCGGAAGTCTTCTTTTCAACGATGGTGGCCTCATAGCTCAACTCCAAGTGTATAGACAGATGAGCTTGTTTTAGCGATGACCGCTCGTCTTTCTCCTACACGGATTCATGCCGAACTTCTTCTCCAACTTGTTTTCTCCCCTCTTCTCCTCTTTTCTTCAACTTCAAACCCCTAAGTAAGGTGTTTTGAAAGATTTTTCAAAGATTTCATCTCTCTTTCATTCATCTCCCCTTTGTTCTTGCTCGGTTTACCGAAAAGCGCAACATTTACCGAAATGCGAGTGTCAGAACATCGTGGGAATTTTATTTCAAAAATGTTTTGAAAGAGAGGGTTTTAAGGTATAAAAACCATCAAAAATAATTTTGGTCCACAATGGGGTATGAAGTTGAGATTTGCCTCTCTCCTTGCCGAAGAAACTGAACCTGTGCACTGCACACCTTTCTCCAACAAGTAAACCATCAGTAGTGCCCAAGTCTTAAGGGCGGTCAAAAATGGGGTGTCTACAGGGTCCAAACCAATCCGCAAACCGCTCAAAACAAAACCGTGACCACCCCTATTATATAGGCTAATTTGCCACTCATTACATGATTATCATCAAAAACACATAATAAAAAAGGAAATGTCATCCCGCACCAACTTAGCCTGTGCGGTTTGATAAGGTGAGTAAGTTGGGTTGGACTGGTTTGGTGATAAAATTGACTGATCAGTTAGGTTGTGTAGAGGTGTGCCAAAAAACTAGGCATCCCGCACTAACTCAGCCTGTGTGGTTTAATAAGGTGAGTGAGTTGGGTTGGACTGGTTGGATGATAAAATTGACTAATCAGTTAGGCTGCTGGTTAAAATTTGTTAATTCCATATAATTTTGTACGAGTCCCTCCTATATTTTTATTTCAATTAACAAGAACTCGTACAAAATTATATGAAATTAACAAATTTTAACCAATAGCCTAACTGATCAGTCAAATTTATCACCCAACCAATCCAGCTCAGGCTAAATTGGTGCGCGATGTCTAATTTTTTGGCACACCCCTACACATAACCACCCAAAAAAAAAAGAAAACCAACACCAACAAATAGAAAAAAAAAAAACAAAAAAAAGAGAGAAGAGAGAGGAATTGTCGAGGCCCTTAGCATCGCCGTAATAAAAATTAATTTGGTAAAATAAATAAATAAATGCATAAAAGATTATCAATTTTACATAATTTTATCTCTGGTGGTAGAAATAGTTTTTAAAAATTCAAAAATATTTTTTTTGACATTTATTTTTGTCAAATTAGTTTATATTTTATCAAATTGACGACTTTGCCTTGAAATTAAGCAATGATATCTTCAATTGTCTTTATTTGAAACAAGATTCAAAATTTATGATCAAATGTGTCACAATTGAAAAGTCAGGAATCAAAGTGACATGAGTCCCAAATTATAGGGATTGTTAGTGTAATTCACCCACTCTTTTCTATTACCAATTTACTAACATATTACCCATACTATGCACAAGTATAATAAATAATCAGACATTAATTTTTAAATTAAAATAATAATATAAAATTTATTTAAAATATGTAGTAAAAATAATTTATAATCAATTAAATTTTATTCATTTCTATTAGAGTCACACATAAGAGAAGGTTTTTATTCTTATGTCATTAATTGTGATATAAGTTCTTAATAAAAAATTACATGTCATAATTTAATTGGTAAAAATTAAAGAAAAAATTACAAAAATTATATTTACGATAAAATATAAATATATTTCTTTTTATAAATTTCATAATTTTAATTTAACATATGATATTAATAAATTACATTTGTTAATATACTAATTTTTTCTTATTTTGCAAAGCCTAAAATTTGTCTACTCAAAATTGTAAATTATCTTATATCATAACTCTTTCGTAAAAATAGATTAGGATTGACTTTGTGGTATTTGACTAAACATTAGAAGTGAGTTAGAAGCTAATCAAACTCAATATTTATGCTAACGTGACATTCACCTAATCACTAAAAATTGTCTTTATCAGTCGTGACCGGTATGAGCTAGTTTGGGAGTTCCAATATTAAATTAAAATTAAAAGTTGAGCCTAGAAAATATAGTTCAAGTTGATTTTTTTTTTTTCAACAATTCTTGGTTTGAGCCTATAATACATTATATTTTAATAACTCAATATCATAAAAAATAAAAAATAAAAAATAAAAAATAAAAAAAATCTTAATGTTTACAATGCTTTTTATCAATCGATAAAAAATATTTATAAATATTAATAGAATTACATTTAAACAAATTTTAACATAAAATTTTTACTTTAAAACTTTAACGCTCTGTTTGGTTGGGGGATTTGGAAAGAGATTTGGAAAAAGAAAGAACAGAGGTTGATGAAATGTGAATAAAATATACTTACATTTCACTTAATTTCACACACCTTTTCTTTTTTCCTTTCCAAATATTTTCTCAAATCCTTCAACCAAACATAGCATAAAACCGGAATTGAGGATGCTGCTGCGCGGGCTGCGTAGTAGCAACTACTGTGCAGCAAAATGGGCCCATTTTGGGGCTCATTTCGATAATCCGAATCGTTCATATTTTAGAATATATCAAGTAAAACATGCCTGTAAAAAATCAAGTTAATCGAATATCGTTTACCCATTCATCCACTCACATTTGTATTCATTTTAATACTTTAAATCACAATTATTTTTTATTTTTGTAGATACAAATGTGAGTGGATAAATGGGTAAACGATAGCCAATTAACTTGATTTTTTACAAGCATGTTCTACTTGATGTATTCTAAAATATGAACAGTTCAAATTATCAAAATGGGTCCCTTAATGGGCCCATTTTGCTACACTGCAGTTGCTACTGCGCAACCCGCGTAGCAGCATCCCCAATTCCCATAAAACCTACACATTTCTTTGACTCTATCACTAATATTTGAGATAGAAATTAAAATAAATTTCAATCATTATTATATAGAGAGACATGTGTGATAAGAGTTTTGTAGTACACAACTTTAAAAAGTAATATTAATTCAAAATTTTCAAAAAATATATATAAAAAAATTTGAAAAAGTAATGTACCCAAGTTTATGTTATGTTTGATTCATAGATTTAAGTAGGAATTTAAAATGATAAAAAAAAAAAAAAGAAGAAGAAGAAGAAGAAGAAGAAGATAGGGATATCTAAAACCATGAACCAAACACATCATCAATATTTGAAAAGAGTTTTGAATCATTTATTATATTGATATACACTATCTAAAAAAAGAAGTATGAAATCCTACCTTTTTTTTAGATAGTGATTATAAAATCCTACCTTAGGCTATTGAAGCATAGCTTGGTGGTTGAAGGAAACAAAATTATACGTCTAAAAATATATTAAAAAAAAGGGGAACAAAATTATAGGGATCACGGGTTAATGATCTTATAAAAATCTTTTGGTGAGATAAGTTAATTGGTTATGAAATTTTTTAGGATAGAACAACCAATAATTTTTTTTAATTTTTATTTAATTACTAAAATTTGAAATTTTCAATGAAACTTTGGTAGTTTCATTGCCTTTAATAATGAAATGTCTCTTTACTATAATATAGATATATAGATTGGAATGCCGATGCATATAAAATATTAAACATCAAGAGAAAAAATTTATGAAAGATGTGAATTGATTCCTATATTTTAGTGGTAAAAAAATTTAAATTTTAAAACTGATTAGTTAACTTTTTTTCCAAAATTCAAATTTTAAAATTTAAAATTTAAATTTTTAAATAGAATAATTTTTTTTTCAAAATTCAAAATTTTAAATTTTAAATGGAATGATTAACTTTCCTTTTGAAATGTGTAAATCAAGGCATAATAAGATTTTTTTTTTTTTTTAAATGATTCAATAAATTTAGCTAATAGAAGATTTTTTAACTACTTAAAAAATAAGAAATCTAAAAAATTAATATGAGGGTTTTGAGTTTTACAAGACTCTTTTCATTAGAAATTTCATTTTCCTTAATATGTATATATCGATATGGTACGATATCATTTACTTGTATTAATTTCTTAATAATTAACTCTAAACAAAGAAATCAAATATAAGTCTCCATGCAGCCGGTAATACAAAATAATGATAATAAGTGGTAATATATACTGTAACATTTCTCAACAAACAGCCACAAAGCAACAAAACATTACAGAAAACTTTCAGCAGTAATTTTACCGAAGCCTAGAATTTTCACTCATTAAAAAGCTTGAAATACTAGTTTTATTTTATTTTTTTTAAATTTCTTAATAAGTTCATATCATAGAGATTGTATACCTATTTCAAGTTTTGTTAATCAATACCCTTAAAATACTAGCTATCAAATCCTTGAAATTATTAGTTTGGAGATTCTTTTGGTGAAAATTCATCATTTCCAACAAGTTGTGGGAATACAAACAATAATATTATAAATTCATATTTAACTACTCAGAAATTATACAGAATTATCATCTTATAGTTCAAATTTATTTTACACATAAACATCACATTACACAAATTCAATTTCAATCACACAATTTCTTTCGAGATAAATTAAGGATCCATATACATCTGGGTCATAGACTTATTCATAGACAAAAGTATATTATTACACTGATCATAACTTTCTAAATATTGGTTTGTAAATTACACATGCACTTTATTTATTGACGCTCATTTATCTTTTTCCAAATAACTTTTCTTTCTCATTTCTTGGCCACAAGTCCCTATTCAACTACGGTGGCTCGAGCAATCTTTGAGTCAAGTGAAAGAAACATATATGTCTTTGCTAGAAAATTGCCTCGTAATAACCTTTCTTTCCCATTTCTTGTCACCTTCCCTGTTCAATTTCAGCGACTTGGCAATCTTTGGCCCAAGTGAGAGAAAAGCCTTTGCCTCTACTCGAGTAAATTGCTAAGCAACTTGGGCGAAATTGCAAAGGTGCTCATTCATTTGGATTCAAGACTTGCAAGTCGTGTGATAAGATAAAATAATAAGATGATAGAAATAAATGATGATTATAGCTTTTGTCTTTGGAAATTAATCAACCATGTCAACATTTCAAGAAGAGTTCCAAAGCTGGCATCGAACCAGCAAATTTGGTGCACAAAGAAAGAATAGTCTCATATTCAATTCGTGATCAATGCAAAATAACTCTAGGGAAAGTTACAAAAAAAAAAATCTTAGGATTTGATCCTTATAATAAAATAAACTTTGAATTTTTTATTTTATCAATTTAAACGCTAATCTTTTAATTTATTTTGAGTCTAAATCATTTGTTTATTTTTGTTAGATAAAATTGACTAAAAAAAATGATATTTTAGTTATTAAACTCAACAGAAAAAGGTATTTTAATGTACAAGAAAAATATTTATAAAGTTTAATGTATGATGGGCAAGATTGTGTGGCTTTTACCATATGAAAAAGTTTATACATAATACACAAAAATCATTTACAGAATTTTAATAGAATTACATTTTTATATGAGGTGATACTGTTTGTTTGTTTGTTTATTTTTTTTAATGTAACAGTCATATTATGTCATCAGTATTATTGTCCAATAATTTCTTATCATATTATCTTTTATATATATATGGCAAGGTAATTATGCTTAAAACATAAGAGAAACCTTCCACACATATAATTTATTATTTGTTATTGATATGATATTACGGTTACACTATATTTTTACTCAAATGACACATATTGGAATGGTTATTGTCCAAGTAGGAGAGTTTTTAATTGCCCAAAAAAAAAAAACCTACTAGAATACAGAGAAAGACATATTAAACCCAATTTATGTGCACGTATCATATCTTGACTGTAAATGATAAGTGTGTGAGTGATTTTCTGACCACACTGCCAACTCAGTAATCAGCTGGAGAGTACTGGCAGAATAGATGACACATGGCTGACCTGCAACAGAAAGAGAAGATTCCAGCGGTGGTTCGTCCACCCGGAGGCACTCCGACGATCAAGTCAGTATATCTCTCAAAGATAATCAATAGTGCTAAACTCACTGTTCAGAATATAAATTACGTACCTTAGACCCATCGGGAGTGCCTCTCTTTTATAGCTAATACAGACCCAGTCCCAATAGAAGCCTAGCTCCAATGGACTCTAGCTTAGTGCTTAGCCTAGACTCTTCCATAGATAGAGATAAACTCCCTAAGAGTGTTATCCTTATCCATGCTGAAGTCCTTCCTCATTTTAGGGCTCTTGTATCTTATCCGCTTATCTCGGATTTCGATATCTTCGGATATAACCTCGGCCTAGCTGAGATCAGCTCGGCATCATAACCTGGACACAGGGCACCTCGGCTGACACGTCGGCGTTACCTTGACCACGTGTTGGAACTCAGAAAATATATCCCCACAACTGCCCCCTAGGTTCTATTACCTCGGTACTCTGAGGTGATAGAACCTATATTGGTACCTCCTGCCTGTACGTCGGCTTAAAGTATCTCAGCCGAGACCTTCATATAGGCCGACATGTCTCTTTAAAGATAAAAAATTCCAAGATCTCTTTCACGCATATGAGCTGTCATACAAAATAACTCAACCGTTTTAGCCATTCATCTTCCCCTTACTAGATCGTACTCCGTACGCGCTTGCGAGTCGTCTCGCGCCTGCATGCGCCGTCTGACAAATCCGTCTTTCTAGGCTCATCAATTCCTTTTTGCCACCTTTTCGCGTTTTGGACAAAACCAATATCCTCTCTCTTCGTCTCTTTATTTTACATCGTTTCTGAAGCTCTCTCTCTTTCTAGCTTTTTCAAATCCTCCATTGTTTCAGGCTTTCAAGCTCTGCTACCACCGCTGTTTATCTCCTCCAGCGAGGCTCTTGCTAATCTTTTCCGCTGCTGTCGTTCGTCTGACTTCGGCGAACTCTACACCGGCTTCTTTTCTTCGGTGAGTTTACTGTTTCTCCTAGTTTTAGTTCTTGTTGCTCTTCAAGAAGTTTTGTTTCATTACCATTTTGCTCAAATATTCGATTTATGAATCATGTACCTGAATGTGTTTATTTCACGATTTTGCTTTTGCCCATGTCTTGAATACACATTGATCACAATTTTCTTGCACTTTTGCTACTGTTCTTGATCTTATACCCTTGCACTCACTCTGGCACAGTGTTCTTGATAGTTCATCGCTATTCTTGATTCTGAAGCGCATTCTTGCTTTTCTGTTTTTCTGTGACTTTTCCAGATTCGTGCCTTCGATCTTCGTTTCCATAGATCTAGGCTTGGGATTTGTTTATAGAACTCAAAACAATTTTTAGGGAAAATTGAAACGATTCCCACAAGTTCGTACCTCAGCTCATTTTTAGGTTTTTGCCAAGGTCCACATAACCTTTACAAAACACCTTCTTTTCTGAAATCCAGCTCCCAAACTTTAAGCCGATATCATGGGTATGTGGAAGCATACGGTAGATACCCCGACCAAGCTAGAGCACTTTAGGCGAGAGTTTGACATTCCGGCCGACGTTCATCTAAGGTTGGCTGGGAAGGAAGACTCTATCATGCCCACAACTGATTCTAAGCCCTTCCCTGTCGTAGCTTTTATCGAGTGTGGACTTCAGCTCCCACTAAATACCCTTTTCCGTGAGATACTTCATTATTATAAGCTGAACCCGATGCAGCTTGCCATCAACTCCTACCGAGTCATCAATGGCATAATAACCTTAGCCAAACAAGAAAACGCTAGGGTTTCCTTATCCGATTTCATTATTATAAGCTGAACCCGATGCAACTTGCCATCAACTCCTACCAAGTCATCAATGGCATAATAGCCTTAGCCAAACAAGAAAACGCTAGGGTTACCTTATCCGATATCCAATACTGCTACACCATGTGTGGCCTCAAAAAAGATACGGGCTACGTTTACTACCTCAAGCCGAGGTCCACAGAGTACAAAATTGTCGCTGACCTCCCTGACTCCAACAAGGGAGCTGGGGATGACTATTTTATTACCTCGGGGAACTGGGAGTTCGCTCCAGACGAGGACCTCCATCTCTACCCTCTTCCTCGATCAGTTTTTGTAGAGGGTAATGGTAAGAGCCCTGTGTTCACACTAACTTGTTTTTAAAGTCTTCAATACTTTGTTTGTTTCTAATGTCTGTTTTTCTTGCAGTTCTTCCTCAGCCACCAAAGGGCTTCCGTCAGTCTTTCTTTCCCAGCAAAGACTTGAGGAAATTTTTGGATCTGCCAGTCCACAAACGGAGAGCCCCTCTGGTACTCAATTTCATCCCAACCTACAAATCGGCGCTGCCCAACGTCCCAAAGAAGAAAAAGAAAAGCCAGTCACCTCTTTCTGCCACAACTCCTCAAGCTGCCTCCTCATCTCGGCCAGATAAAGGATCGACCTCTGATCCAGCTGAGTAGCCGTCTACCTCGGCTCCATATCTGATCCCAATATCCCAATGCTGTCGACGATGCCGAATAGTTTTTGCTGCTGAAATGGGCCGCCAAAAAGCAGTCGCTAAGGATCTTTTGGCCAATATTCCTGATTCAGTTGATGCTCAACCAGCACCAACCCAGCCAAAGCCGAAGACAAAAAGGATCAAGAAGGCTTAGCCAAAGGCAACGGTGACTCAGATTGACACAGAGGACACCTTGCCAATTTCTAAATTGGCTGCGAGCGATAAGTCCCATTCTGCCGTTGAGAAGAGGCCTGCTGAGGCTAGGGGTGCAACTCGGGCGGGTTCGGTCGGGTTGGGGGTTTGCCCAAGCCCAGCCCGAATTGTATTTGGCAGTGCCCAAGCCCACCCAAGCCCGACCATGAACCCGAGCATTGCTGCCCAAGCCCGGACCAAGCTTTGTATTTTGAACTCGGGTTAGCCCGAATTGCCCGAAATTCACAAGTCCAGAAACCTGTAGGTAGACCAATTATCAACACATTTTTATCACTTCTTGCTTAAGAATCTGGTATACGGTACTTCTAGTTTTCTTTTTCCTGTTATTTTTTACTACTTAATAACCTCACTTAAAATAATTTCCATTTGAAAGGGGCCCAAAAATTTTTAAAATCATAACTAGCTGCTAGTTTAAATAGTCAAACAAGATATAGCAGTTGCTCTTGTACCCATCTTGTATTTCAATTTCTGCATCATTCTTTCTAGGTACAGTAATTGAAATGTAGCCTGTGTATGCTTTGTCCACCAAAAGCAAGACACAAACATAGCTTTGTATTGAAATCAATCTTTTGAAACCAAGAGAAAACAACAATGATGCTCCTCTGCAAGGATAAAACAACAATAACTCTTTTATTTAATTTATATATATTATATAATTTATATAATAATTCGGGTTCGGGTTGCTCGGGTTGGCCATTGATTCTACCCAAGCCCGGCCCGAATTATAATTCGGGCATCAAAAATCTGCCCAGGCCCGTCCAGATTACAAGATATAGTTGCCCAAGCCCTAAAAAAACTCGGGCTGGGCTCGGGTTGCTCGGGTTGAGCCCGCCCGAGTTGCACCCCTAGCTGAGGCCCAACCATCCAAGTCTACCCGATCAAAGAGGCCGAGGTCATCCGCTACAACCACCTCGGGGTCTCTAAAGTGCGATGCCCCTGGGCCCCACAAATCACCCTAGAGGATAAGCCAGTTAGGGCTAGCGATAATGCCGACGATATAAACGTTGGCGTTGCCCTTAGTACCGCTCTGCTTCTTCCCGGCGATCTCGACCGAAACGCCGAGCTGAGCGAATATGAAAACTATGCTCTGATGCTCCAGCGCTCTGTTCAAGTAAGTCTCTTTATTTGGTAATTTTTTCCTTCCCTTCTTTTCATGCTTATAATATTTTCTAATAACTTCTGTTCACTTTCAGGCCATCCAGCATGCTCATTCTTTCTCAGTGCAAGCCTTTAAGAATCGGACGGAGCTGGCCGACAGGAAGAGGGAGGCTGCTAGTCTGCAAAAGACTAATAAAAACTTGCAATCAAAGATGAAGACCTTGGAGGATCAAGCCGAGGCTGCTATCAAAGCTCAAAATGATGCCGAAGAAAAGGCGGAATCCGCTGAGGCCATCCGGAAGGTTCTTGAGCCCAAAAAAAGAGGCCGAGGAAAAGATGTCCCAAGCCCAGAAAGAACTTCAGGATGCCCTGGCCACAAAAGAGGCCGAAGTCAAGGCCGCCGACGAGAAGGGATATAATGAGGGGGTGGCCGATGTCACGGTGGATTACGAGAAACAAGTAAAGCAGGCATGCAACAAGGGTTTCACCCTTGGTTGGATGACTTTGCTTAAAAAGCTCGAAATCCCCGATAACTCACCCCTCAGGAACACCGACGTCCTTCCTCTGCCATTCCCCCCAACTCCAAGCCAATCCAACGACGATTCTGAGTCTGAGGAGGAGGTTTTGGTTAGGAAATCAAAAGAAGTTGCTGGGGCCAAGCCCCCTGCTCAGAATGAGCAAGTCCTAGACTTGACTCAAGATGAGGAGGGTGAGGAGGTTCCCAAGGATGCCACTCCTGAGAAGGCATCATCGGATGTGCCTTTCGCCGACAAGAGCCTCGACCAAACCATTCAGGAAATAGACACCGAGCTCGCGGCCGAGAAGGCTGCCGAGATGTCCTCCCAACAGTCTTCTGAACCTCAAACCCAACCGTCTGGTGTTGCTGACGAATCTTGATTTTGATGTCTTTTTCCTTTGTCTTTTGTACTTTTTATTTTCTTCTTTTTGGAACAATTGTAAGCTTTGGCCGATATGTCAGCTTTTTAATATAACTTTTTTTCTGAATGCTTGTATCTTTGTCTTCTCTGTACTACTCTTGTGTTATTCCATACTTAGAATCTTTTGCATATCTTCGATGCGCACTTTATCTGTGTAATTATCTCGGCTAATCTTCAACTTGTAAATTTTTCAAAAATTTCAACAAGTGTTAGACGTAACCATAGTTTAACTTCAACTTGTAAATTTTTCACAAATTTCAACAAGTGTTAAACATTATCTCGGCTAACTTCAACTTGTAAATATTTCACAAATTTCAACAAGTGTTAGACGAAACCATAGTTTAACTTCAACTTGTAAATTTTTCACAAATTTCAACAAGTGTTAAACATTATCTCGGTTTAACTTCAACTTGTAAACTTTTCTCAAGTTTCAACAAGTGTTAAACATAATCTCAGTTTAACTTCAACTTATAAACTTTTCTCAAGTTTCAACAAGTGTTAAACATAATCTTGGTTTAACTTCAACTTGTAAACTTTTCTCAAGTTTCAACAAGTGTTAAACATAATCTCGGTTTAACTTCAACTTGCAAACTTTTCTCAAGTTTCAAACAAGTGTTAAACATAATCTCGGTTTAACTTCAACTTGTAAATGTTTCACAAATTTCAACAAGTGTTAGACGTAACCTCGGTTTAACTTCAACTTGTAAACTTTTCTCAAGTTTCAACAAGTGTTAAACATAATCTCAGTTTAACTTCAACTTGTAAACTTTTCTCAAGTTTCAACAAGTGTTTAAACATCATCTCGGTTTAACTTCAACTTGTAAACCTTTCTCAAGTTTGAACAAGTGTTAAACATGATCTCGGTTTAACTTCAACTTGTAAACTTTTCTCAAGTTTCAACAAGTGTTAAACATAATCTCGGTTTAACTTCAACTTGTAAATTTTTCTCAAGTTTCAATAAGTGTTAAACATAATCTCGGTTTAACTTCAACTTGTAAACTTTTCTCAAGTTTCAACAAGTGTTAAAACCATTTTTCTTCTCTCTGCCCCCTAATGTGAACCTAAGTTCCACTTGGGTTCTCATTATACATGTATTCCAGAGAAGCAACGTTATGTATTTTTATCAGTCATAAGTGTATAAACAAATAAATCAAGCTAAAACTTTATTTATTTACTTCGGCAAATGACAAAAGAACAAAAAATTCTAATGATAGAAAAATTTAAATTGCAAGTGTTCCAAGGCCTTGGCAACTCTTTGCCCTCATTATCTTCAAGCCGATATGCCCCATTGCCCAGTACCGAGATGATTCTGTAGGGTCCTTCCCAATTTGGGCCAAGCTTCCCCTCTCTGGAATCTTTTTTGCTGCCAACGACTTTTCTCAAGACGAGGTCACCGATTTGAAACTCCCTTGGGTTGACCTTCTTATTCTAAGCTCTGGCAAGCTGCTACTGGTATGCTGCGAGCTGTATTGTAGCTCTCTCCCTTCTTTCTTCTAGTAGATCCAGATCTCGGGCTAATAATACGCCATTGGTCCCATTCTCCACTCCCTGGGTTTTGATCCCTGGGATGCCGACTTCTAGAGGAATGACTGCTTCTGTGCCATAAGCCATGGCAAATGGGGATTCCCCCGTTGATCTTCTCGGCGTAGTCCGATATGCCCAAAGTACCCTTGGTAGTTCATCCACCCACTTTCCCTTTGCTGCTTGTAGCCTCTTCTTAATCCCATCCAAGATGACTTTGTTGGATGCTTCTGCTTGTCCATTGCTCTGAGGAAAACTTGGGGTGGAAAAGTAATTCTTGATTTTGAACTTTGCACAGAAGCTCTTGATTAGCTTACTGTCAAATTGTGTTCCATTGTCTGCAACTATTGCTTTTGGAATCCTAAACCGAGTGATGATGTTCTTCCATATGAAGCTCTTTACATCAACATCTCGGATTTTGGCAAGGGATTCAGCTTCTATCCACTTGGTGAAGTAGTCTGTTGCCACCAGCAGGTATTTTCTTTGTCTAGTTGCTTGGGGCAGTTTCCTAATGAGATCCATGCCCCATTGGGCAAACGGCCAAGGACTGGATACTGGATTTAGGTCTGCTGCTGGTTGGTGTATCAGAGGTGCAAACCTTTGACATTTTTCATACTTCTTGACATAGGCCTCTGCATCTTTCTGCATGTAGGGCCACCAATATTCCTGGGTAATGGCCCTATGAGCTAGTGATCTGCCCCCAGCGTGGCTTCCGTAAATTTCTTCATGTATTTCATATAAAAAATCTTCAACTTGTGAAGGATGTACGCACCTCAAAAGGGGTCCAGTGAAGGATCTTCTGTAGAGATGTCCTTCTGCTGTCAGACTGAATCTTGCCGACTTCAATCTGATCTTGTGTGCCTCTTTGTGGTCATCTGGCAGCTTTCCTTCTTTCAGGAATGCAACAATTGCATCCATCCAGCTTGGTCCCATGTCCACACACATTGCTTCACGCTCTGTGGTCAGTGGTTCGATGCTCGGGCCCGACAAATAGTCAACCATTATTGTCCTTGCTTTTCCAGGTTGTACTGCACTAGCTAGGTTGGCCAATGCATCGGCGTGACTGTTATCATCTCGGCTAACCTGAAGTAGTCGGCAGTTCTGAAACAAGGCTGCCAACCTGATGACCTCCTTTGCGTAGGCCGACATCCTTTCATCTCGGGCTGCAAACTCGCCCATTGTCTGGTTAACTATAAGTTGTGAGTCACAAAAGACTATTACCTCATCTGCTTGTACTGCTGCTGCCAGTTTCAGTCCTGCAATGAGTGCTTCATACTCTGCTTCATTGTTTGAGGCCTTGAACCCCAAACGAATCGATTGTTCTAGTATCTGCCCATCTGGAGATACCAGTACTACTCCTGTCCCCGCTCCCTGTCGGTTTGAACTCCCATCAACAAACAGTCGAAAGGAGTCGCCGATGTAAATGCTGCAGGGTCTGAGTTTTTCCTCTTTCCTTTGTTCTTTCGCCTTTGGCTGGGCTCCTCCTTGCCTGTTTGGACATCGTTCACCTTGGCTCAACGGAGCCCGATGTTTGATGGATTCTGGCGTGAACTCCGCCACGAAGTCGGCCAAAACTTGGCCTTTGATTGCTGTTCTGGGTCTGTACTCCAGGTCATACTGGCCCAAGGCGACTGCCCATCTGGCTATTCTTCCTGTCAGGTCTCCTTGTTGCAGCAAGGACTTCAGGGGTGTTCAGTTAGCACCACAATTTTATGGGCCTGGAAAGTAATGGTTCAGCTTCTTTGAAGCCATTACTAAAGCCAGTGCCAATTTCTCTAAGGGTAGATACCTCGTTTCTGCGTCGGCCAGGGTTTTGCTTACATAGTAAACAGACCTTTGCTCCCCTTTTTCTTCTCGGATTACCACTGCGCTTACTGCGTGTTCTGAAACTGCTAAGTACAAAAACAACTCCTCTCCAGGTTCTGGATTTGAGAGAACTGGAGCCGTGGTTAAATACTTCTTCAAGTCGGCCAAGGCGGCTTCGCACTCCTCGGTCCATAAGAAGTCTGTGGCCTTCTTCACTAAGTTGAAGAAAGGTTTGCACTTGTCTGAGCTTCTGCTTATGAACCTATTCAGGGCTGCAGCCCTTCCAGTTAGCATCTGCACTTGTTTTGCCGACGTCGGGCTCTTCAACTCAAGGATGGCCTTAATCTAATCTGGGTTGACCTCAATTCCCCTTCTGGTCACCAAGTATCCCAAAAACTTACTAGATCCAACTCCAAATGCATACTTCGATGCATTGAGTCGGAGCCGATATGTTTTAAAGATGTCAAAGACTGCTTTCAGGTCGGCCAAATGGCCTTCCAGTTCCTTGGTCTTCACGACCATGTCATCGATGTAAACTTCCACCGTTCCGCCAATCAGGTGTTTGAACATCTTGGTTACCAATCTTTGGTAAGTTGCTCCTGCGTTTTTCAACCCAAAAGGCATCACTCTGTAGCAATACAGCCCTTTTGGGGTGATAAACGCAGTCTTCTCCTCATCTGGGGGATGCATGGCTATCTGATGGTATCCCCTGTAGGCATCCAGGAAGCTCATCCTTCCATGCCCCGAAGTGGCGTCTACCAGTTGGTCAATCTTGGGTAGAGGAAAACTGTCTTTGGGACAGGCCTTGTTCAGGCTGGTAAAGTCCACGCAGACTCTCCATTTACCATTCTTTTTCTTCACCACCACTGTATTTGATAGCCATGTCGGGTAATTTACCTCTCGAATGGCCCTGGCCTCCAGAAGTCTGTCTACTTCCTCTTCCACTGCTTCGACGTGCATCAACGTCGGTCTTCTTGCTCGTTGAATTACAGGTTTGGCCGGCCTGTCAACGTTCAGTTTATGGCAAGTGACCTCGGGGTCAATGCCAGGCATTTCGTAAGGCGTCCAAGCAAACACCTCAATATTTGCTCTCAGGAACGCTTCCAACTCTTTTTCCTCTTCTTCGGCTAAGCTCGAGCCGAGAAGAAAGAAACGTTCTTCATCCCCTTCCTGGACGAGGATTTTCTTCAGTGCTTCTTCACTCTTCTCGGCTGGCTCTTTGCCGACATCCTCTAGGACCTCAACGTCCTCGTCTTCGATCTCTGCCTTCTCTGGTTCTCGTATGCTGCAGGTGGATTTCATTGCTGCCATGGAACAGTTCTTTGCCTGCAGCTGATCCCCTCTGACTTCCTCTATCCCATGCTCTGTTGGGAACCGCAGTAGCTGATGCAATGTTGAGGGAACAGCCCCCATTGCATGCAACCATGGCCTTCCCAAGATAATATTTTAAGGGGAGGGTGTGTCGATCACGGTGAATTCTGTCTTTATCTTCTTGGTGCCAGCCTGCACCTCCAAGCTTGTTGCGCCTAGTGGCCATGTCAACGTTCCATTGAACCCGACCATCGAGCCGTTGGATTGCTCCATATCATCAGGGTGAAGGCCTAGCTCCTTGTAACATCTAACATACATGATGTCACAAGAGCTGCCTTGGTCAATTAAGATGCGTTTCACTTGGCACTCCCCAACCTGGAGGGATACTACCAAGGCATCGTTGTGCGGATGTTGTACCATCTCAAGGTCGGCTTCAGTAAAGGACACCACCGGTCCCTGGCACTCCTCTACCCGATGTCTCTTCTCCCCGACTTGGTAGACATGCTATAGGTGTTTTACCTTTTGGGTATCCCCCCGAATTTCGTTTTCGTTGACCTTCGAGTGAATGACATTAATTACCCGAGGTCCTCTTATCTGAGGTTGCTTTGCTGGGGGAGGTGGAGCTGCTGGTGCCTGAGGCAGTCTTGCCTGCTCTTCTCTGGTCCTGGCCTCGTCTACAAGGTCCCTCAAATGGCCCTGCCTTACCAGGTCTTCCAGATATGACTTTAGGGCTCTGCAACCCTGAGTCAGATGCCCATCTTCGTTATGGTAAGCACAATGCTTACCCAGGCTCCTTCCCATAAATTCTCCAGGTACCCTTGCTAGTGCTCTGAAATAGGGTTGGGTTCAGATTTTATCCAGGACTTTGTGAATTGGGATTCGGAACACAGTTGTGACTGCCTGTGCAGCCCTTAGTCCTACCTCCTGCTTGTTGGATCCGTTATTACCTCGGCCTCGCTTCGGCGAGCCGTTTTCCTTCTCTTGCTTTGTCTCCTTAGCCCCTGATATATCTTCCTCGGCTCTGGCATATTTCTCAATTCTGGCCATGAGCTCCTCCATGCTTTTTGGCAATGTCTTTGCCAAAGATTTCTGTAGTGGACAGTCGTCTTTTAGGCCGTTCTTGAAAGACACGACCGCCACCTCTTGGTTGCACTCGGGTATTTGGTTGAACACCTCATAGTACCTTTTTGCGTAGGCCCTAAGGCCTTCATCCTTACTGATTCTTAGAGCCATCAATGCGTCCACCCTCAATGGCTGTAGCTTGTTTGTCACAAACCTGGCCACAAACATCTCGGCCAGGCCTTCCTAGGTCTTCACACTTTCCTTTGGTAGTTTGTGAAACCAGTCTGATGCAATCTCCCTGAAGGATGAAGGGAACACTTTGCAGAGCAACGGCTCATTCCCACTATATAATGCCATTGAGTTTAGGTATAATCCAGCGTGAAAGTTGGGGTCTGACTTACCGTCGTATATTTGGAACCTCGGCATACTGAATCTCTTTGGAGCCTCAAATTTGTCCAACTCTACTGAGAATGGTGTTCTCGGTTTAACTGTTGAAGTTACCTCGGCATGATCTTGCTTCCTCTTGAGGTAATCTCTTAAGTCCTCTTTGGTCCGCCCAGGAGCTCGGCTATCTCCTAATTTTAGTCTCTTAGGTGCACTACTTTCAGCTTCGTTGTGAGCCCTTTTTAATCTTTTCCGTTGGTCACGTCGAAGCACAACTCCTACCTCTGAACATGCCGATGTTCTCTGGGGTCTGCCTCCTTGGTGCGATGTGTCCTTCAAGACTCTTCCCTTCCTGGCTCTCCACGCCCGACCTCCCTTGAAGGCCGGTGAGAATGTCTTTCGCTTCTGGGGTGCTGGGGGGCTATAGGGATAGTTTTCTGTCCTCCCTTCTGGGCATTAGCCGTTGGAATCGGCATGTCCTGCAGCGGGAATGGTGGCTGCATTACGTTGTTCTGCATCATGAAGTTGACGACCGATTGCAGGTCCGCCAACTTGTTCGCCATCTCTTTAACCTCTTCGTCCCTCCGTAGGCATCTGTCCTTCCATACCTGGAGGTTATCTTCATTATAGTACCCGCTTTGGTCTGTTTGCTTTGGTACGTCGCCTTCCTGGCCGACGTTTTTCACTCCGTAATTCTGGTCTTCGTTGCAATTGTCCTTCTCGACGTCAACGTCAACAGGTCTCTCACTCCCGTTAGGAGTGTCATCTCCAACCTTCTCCTTCTGTCCGTCGTTGGCCATCTATTCTTCTTTCTTTCCCACAAATGGTGCCAAATTGTGTGAGTGATTTTCTGACCACACTGCCAACTCAGTAATCAGCTGGAGAGTACTGGCAGAATAGATGACACCTAGCTGACCTGCAACCGAAAGAGAAGATTCTGGCGATGGTTCATCCACCTAGGGGCACTCCGACGATCAAGCCAGTATATCTCTCAAAGATAATCAATAGTGCTAAACTCACTGTTTAGAATATAAATTACGTATCTTAGACCCATCGGGGGTGCCTCTCTTTTATAGCTAATACAGACTCAGTCCCAATAGAAGCCTAGCTCCAATGGACTCTAGCTTAGTGCTTATCCTGGACTCTTCCATAGATAGAGATAAACTCCCTAAGAGTGCTATCTTTATCCATGCTGAAGTCCTTCCTCATTTTAGGACTCTTGTATCTTATCCGCTTATCTCGGATTCCGATATCTTCAGATATAACCTCGGCCTAGCCGAGATCAGCTCGGCATCATGACCTGGACACGTGGCACCTCGGCTGACATGTCAGCGTCACCTTGGCTACGTGTTGGAACTCAGAAAATCACTACAACAAAATTGAATTTTTACGGCTTGCAATGCATGCCGTAAAAAATCTTTCACGGCATGCACACAAATGCCGTTATATAACATGCCATGAAAAGTTGAGCATCATTTACAGCATATAGGTAAAGTTGTAAAAAATAACAAATTAAATATTAATGACATACAAAGTATGTCGTATATAACTTTTTACGACATGTTTGTCATGCCATAAATCATCATACTTTTCATGACATAATTTTGCATGCCGTAGAAAGTTATTGTTAATATATTTATAACATACTTTGTATGCCATATATAATATTTTACGGCATTTTCTTACATGTCATAAATCATCACACTTTTCACGACATAATTTTATATGCCGTAGAAAGTCATTTTTAATATATTTATGACATACTTTGCATGTCGTATATAATCTTTTACGACATTCTCTTACATGCCATAAATCATTACACTTTTCACGGCATAATTTTGCATGCCGTAGAAAGTTATTTTTAATATAATATATATATATACAGGAATATAACATTGCCTAACAGTATGTAGACAGTAACTTATAAAATGCAATCTGTTAACAAACCAAGCAAAAGCAACAACTATGAAGTAAGCAAAAAATCTAATATCCATACACCAAACAACCTGCATACTAACTTTCATCCTCAACTTCTATCATATCAAGCTAATAACAACCTCAAACATACAAATCAAAAAAAGTATTCAAATCATAAGATTCACTAATCTCTAAAATACGACTTTAAACATCCAAAAAGTATAACTACAAATTGTAAATCAATTAGTCTAATATTTAGTCCAAAAGAATGAATTGACTAGGCCATGCAACTGTACTTCCTATTGCATCTTGAAGATTATACATTTCATGAGTAGAATGAAACAACGGCACGTTGACTGTTACGTGGTTCACCTATACTTTCCAACATAAAGGTCCAAGAGTCACATGATGCACCTTTGACTTGAGATCCCTTGATGCAATTTGGCTTTCTGCAACCACCAAGTTCGTCCCCTCCCAATGCAACAACTTGCATTTAACATTCTCTAAACTTGACACACCATTACTTTGATCCTACAAAAATTAAGAGTATATAAGCATATTGCATAACATTCATTCCATTTACCAAGTATTAGTTCAACAAAGGAAATGAAAGTATGAATCATAAGAATCAGATTTTATGAAAAAACAGAATAAAACAACAGGACAAGACAACTGGCCAATATAAAATTTAAAAAACCACAAATTTCAAATCAAACATCAATACATACAACTTTACAAGCCAAACAATAAATTCTTGATAATATTGATTTCAAAGACAGCACAATATTCACCTTGCAAGTATATTCACTCATATTAACTTCAAAGAAAATAGCTAGTGAAATTATATAGAAAGGAAAAAATAAAAAGAACGACAAGTAAAGGAGAACTAGTCAAGCCCAATAAGCATTCGGTTATATGAAAATCAAATGTTCCTATTTCTCATTGATCATGCAACACTTCCACACCCTCACAATCCATCCTCACGTAGTGCTCATCTTCATCATTAGTATTTGCACCAAATCTAGATGCATCTAAAGGTGCAGATGGTGTAATAGACCATTATATTAATTACTCATTCATTCCGATTACATCATAACAAGCCTTCTCGACAACCTGGTTGTTAGAGCTGGCTGAAACATATCTCTATGACGAAGTCATCTTAAATTCCAGGGAAATTTTGGGTGTGTATATATGCACCTTGGATTATACTTTTTTTTTATATTGATTATGACTTATTATGATATCAGTTATGATTTATTGTAATTTTAATTATGATGTTATTTTAATTATAACTCAAGAATTTTTTAATTATATGTACGTGTGGTTATAATTCAATTTTTTTTTTATAGTTATTAACTCATATATTATAAAATTATGACATTAAGAGTAATCAAAACCATAAATTATATATGTAGACACATCACTGACAACCGCTCTCAATTTAGATGAGGGTCAAATCAAACATTCCTTAATATCTTGTACTAAGAGAAATCTACATTGTGCACCTCTAAAATAAATAAATAAAAAGTTAATGGTGGCAAATTCAATTCAAATCTATAAATTTGTTCAATTATATTCATTTAAATTTTATATTAACCTGTCTAAATCTATAAATTTATTTGGACTTCCAAGCTTGCGTATGAATGAAATTTATTTGAGACAAAAATAGAATTTCCCTAACAATGCAAGCTTGTGAATTCAAAGATTAGAAATTACCTTCACAAAGAGTAAGCTTAACCTTCTTTCCCTTGCAATGTTTGAAAGCAAAAACCTCTTATATATCAATCTCTACTAGAAGGATATCAATGGCTTGATGATCTGTCTGAAAAATTCAATTCTCCATAAAATCAAAATGGGAAAAAACAGAAACCTTAATATTCAATAGAAAACAATCACAAAAAATTTAAACAGAAACCTTAAAATAGAACTGGATTAGTTTCCACCTCACTATATGAACTATATGAACTTCATGAAGCTATGATTGTTAAGTAGAGAAGCAGATCAAATAAGCTGCCTAGTACTAGAGAATCATCTCACATAAAACATATGTTTTGCAACTAAAAAATGGGGAAGACAATAATATAAATTTTGTAATTAATTAAGCTACTTAGTACTGATTGTATACATTAAAAATGTTTCCTGTTTTTAAGAAAGATTATCATAAAAAAGCACAAAACTAGTGAAATAAGATGCATAGTTTTTCCACTATTAACCTAAATCTGGTACACAGAGCATAATGCCACCAATAAAGTTTGTGTTAACATTTTGGTTATTAATCAAAATTTAATTTGTAACCATATTTAATTTACATGTAATGTAATAGTTCAAAGATATACAATAATAATTATTAATTCTATTACAGTTTTTTTCAATATTTATTCATGCATTGCATGGGTTCAAGGCTAGTTACACATTACTGTAGACACCCCATTTTTGACCGTCCTCAAGACTTGGACGTCATCGTTTGAACACTCGATGATCATCCGTGCTCGTGTTCGTTTTGAGTTCTCGGAGGTCTCGGCTACGCGCCTTGCCTCAAGATCTCTCAACTTATCTGTTTTGTGCTTAGTTGTGGACCAAACACTTGTGTTTTTTCTTCTAAGGGCAAGGAATGGCTTGTTGGCCATCCCCACACCTCACCGGCCATGGCTTGAGGCCACCGGCCCTGTTTTCTTGCTACCGGCCAAAGGTGTTGGCCGGTCGGCAATGTTTTTGGTCGGCCGACCATTGTTTTGGTCGATCGGCCACTTTTTCTGGCCGAGACCTTTTCTTTGCCTTTTTCAGGCATTATGCATACCAGCTGTGCCAGCTGGTAAGCACAGACCTTGCCCTTCATACACGTGTATGGAGGATTTGCACCCTTGTTTTAGCTTCTTGAGGAAGCTTGAACCTTTTGAACCCTTATTTTAGCTTCTTGAGGAAGCTTGAACCTTTTGAACCCTTGTTTTAGCTTCTTGAGGAAGTTTGAACCTTTTGAACCCTTGTTTTAGCTTCTTGAGAAAGTTTGAACCTTTTGAACCTTTGTTTTAGCTTCTTGAGGAAGCTTGAACATTTTGAACCCTTGTTTTAGCTTCTAGAGGAAGTTTGAACCTTTTCAACCTTTGCTTTAGCTTCTTGGGGAAGCTTGAATCTTTGTTTTAGCTTCTTGAGGAAGCTTGAACCTTTGTTCTAGCTTCTCCAAGAAGCTTGAACCCTCTTGTTTCTCTTTAAGAGAGGGCCTCCCTCTCCTTTAGAGAGATTCCAAAAAAAATTATCTAAGGCTCCAAGATATATCTCTCTTTATATCTCTATATTTTGGGTTCAAAAGGGTCTTGTTCTTGGCCTATTACACCACACCTCATAGCCACACACCTCCACCATTCATCTAAGGTCCTTGGAGGGTATTTTTAGAGGTTGAAGAGTTGGTTTTGGGCTGGAGAAGCTGCTGGTTTTGCTGAGCTACAAGGGTAAGCCATTTTCCCTCTTTTTAGCATTATTTTGATCTTTCTCTTAGCCTCATTTGCATACATATTTAAGCTTTGTTGTCAACTGAAAAAAGTCTTGTTTTAAGGTCCTTTTCATGTTTGTTTAAGACCATTTTGTTGTTGAGGATCATCTACCCTCTTGCATGCTTGTTTTGGCCTTGTTTTGTGCCATGCCATAAGGCCTTCGAGCTAGTCTTTTCTTGGCCTTCCTACCACTGAAATCTGGTGGATTTTCAGTGGTGAGAATGTGGTTTTGAGGGCCAAAATCAGAGAGGGGTGACCCTCTCTCTTGTTGTCTTGTTTACTAGCATATTTGGCCTTTCAAAGGAGCCTATATTTTCACACCTCCAAGCCTTGTTTTAGGCCCTTTTTGGTGACTTTTAGGGCCTGCCTAGGCTATTTCCAGAGTTGGTTTTGTCATCTTGGGTGTGCCTCTTGCATGTGTAGAATAACCCTCTTCATAGCATATCAAAGGAGCATCTCATTCTTGCATGTATTAACCATGTTTCAGTGGGTTTTTGGGCTTTATTTGGCATGTCATACCTCTGAATTTTGCTGGTCTAGTGGCCTCTTGATTGCCTCACATGCTTGTAGTGCAAATCCTCTTTACTAGCTTACATTGCATGCTATTTTGGCCTTTGATTCTAGCACTTTTTGGCCATACCTTAAACTGATTTTGTGCATGTTTTGGGCTACCTTAGCTCTATTTTGAGGTCCCATGGTCGAATGATGCTTGCCATGTATGCTTGTAGTGTAATAGCCATGCCTAGCTTTGAGATTTGAAGCCTATTGCATGCTTATATTGAGGTGTTTGCATGTTTTAGTATCATTGTGTATGATATTTCAGCGCTTATTCATTCGCCATCTTCCCATGTTTATCACTCTTTAAGCGCATTTGAGAGTTGTGCTTGTATGCCCCATTTATGAGCCATTGCATGAGCTTCATTTTTGCACACTTCAAGACATCATCTTAGTCCATTTTGCCACTGTTTTGGGCCTGCATAGAGACTATTTGGGGCTAGTTTGGTCATTTGTGCATTGCTTTGCATACCTCTAGTGTAATGTGTTTCACTAGTTTCGGTATTTGAGCCATCCAACATGCATTGTGTGAGTTGTTTGCATGATTCAGGACCATCTTGTATGCCATTTCAGAGCTAAAACTTGTGCTATTGTATGCCATATTTCATCCTTCCAATGCTCTTGTAGAGTTGTGCTTTGTGCCCTAGACTCAGAGCCATTGCACCTTGCATGTTTGTGCGTGTGTTGTTGCCTCATTTTCATCATGTTTGGCCACTGATTTGAGTGTGGCTGAGGCCCATTCATTTTAGTTTAAGTCCATCTTGCATTGTATATGCCATATAGTCCATGTTGTTGCATAATTGACCATTGCATTGTGTATGCCTTGATCGTCTCATTGATAGTCTTCATATGTGCATTGTGTATGCCATTCTTAATTCATAGCATTGCGTATGCTAGTCGCACCCTTGCATGTCATCCTTTGCACGTTTGCATCATTTAGTCGCATTGCATTTAGGTTGCATGCTAGAGTAACATTCATACCATGCAGTGTTTTTTGCATTGTGTTTGGAATAGGAGTTAGTCCAAACACGGGAAACGAGGGACGTTTCATACTCCAAGTGATGAAACGTGCCTCGATTCCCGGTCGCCGACCCTCTTGACTACACATGATGGAGTTTAGGCATTTACGTGTTCATATGTGCATTCATTCTATATCAAGTTGTGCAATTCGGTTCCTCGGCCATCATGCATCGAGATGCGTGATTGGTGGCCCGAGGATCGAGACCTACACTCCCTCGAGCTTGTGCAATGATGGGGAGAGTGGTCGTGCACACATTTGTTGAAAATACCTTGCCATGCCTCTCCCTTGCTTTGTGTTACAGAAAACTAGAAACCAGAGGTAGAAACTGGTCGACCGACCAGCTTTTCTGGCAGACCGACCACCCCTTTTGGTTTCTCCCACAAATGGTAGTCGGCAGGTGGTCTCCAAGGCCAATAGCTGGTCAGCAGCCTTCCCACAGCTTCCCAGGGTGGAGTTTCAGCCTTCTGGAGCCTTGTGCAGTGTTCTGAGGTCAATTGTAAACAAAGGCAAGTCGGAGCATCGCGATGGATTTCCCGACAAAGCGATTCAAGCATGCATGCATTCATTGCTATCCAAGGCAGAGCTGAGGCAGTCCATTTCATGTAGCTTGCATGATAGTTTTATTGCTTACTTAGTTAAATTTGTTAATTAGTCAGCGTTATGTAATAATTAGCTGTAGTTAGTTATTCATTTCGTTGTGTATTATTTATTCGGACCCTCCGCGAGAGGGCAAACTTTGTAATAAGTGTGCGTGTGTGTGATGCATGTCTTCCAACCCCACGTCTTTCTCCTTTTTATTTAAGAGTATCCTGTTATACCCACTTAGATGTCCAAGCTATAAGAATCATTAAGAGCAAAGCTTATCCTACTAACACTGCAGGTATCACTCTTCTTATCATAGAAATGGGTAGGAGTAAACCTCCTTAGTGATCTGTGAAGTCATCCATAATTTGATTGTCCCTTTGAACCTAGATCTTGGGATCTCCAGTCAACTAGGTTGGGTTGCCATTATGGTGACTTTTAAGTAATAGGCTTTAATCTCATTCCCCTCGATAAATGGTACACTTGTTCTCTAGCTAGCCCTTTAGTCAATGGATCTGCAATATTCTCCTTTGACTTTACATATTCTATGGAAATTATTCTATGTGAGAGCAAATGCCTAACAGTATTATATTTTCGACGAATGTGTCGAGACTTACCGTTATACATATGATTCTATGCCTGTCCTATTGCTGCTTCACTATCACAGTGAATGCATATAGCTGGCACAGGTTTAGGCCACATTGGAATGTCTTCTAAGAAATTACGAAGCCATTCTGCTTCTTCTCCTGTTTTATCTAATGCGATAAACACAGATTCCATTGTCGACCTTACTATGCATGTCTGCTTGGAGGATTTCCAAGAGACTGCAATACCTCCCAGGGTAAAGACGTATCCACTAGTGGATTTTGAGTCTTTAGTATCCGATATCCAATTTGCATCGTTGTACCCCTTGAGTACTGCTGGATATTTGATGTAATGTAAGCCATAATTCCGGGTATGTCTTAAATACCTAAGTACCCTAATTATCGCTTTCCAATGATCGGATCCTGGATTACTTGTGTACCTACTCAATTTGCTTATAGCATAGGCTATATCTGGCCTAGTGCAATTCATTAAATACATCAAGTTTCCAATTATCCGAGAGTACTCTAATTGTGATATGCTTGCATCTGTATGTTTTGACAAATGAAGACTAATGTCAACAGGTGTTTTAGCAGGACGGTCGTCATGCTTTCCAAATTTCTCCAGAATCTCTTAACATAGTGAGACTGAGATAAAGCATATCCTTCAGATGTTCTAGTAATTTTTATTCCTAGAATTACATCTGCTATTCACAGATCTTTCATGTCAAACTTTTTGTTCAACATTTTCTTTGTGGATTTAATCATGGCATTATTGCTTCCAATAATGAGCATGTCATCCACATAAAAACAAACTATAACATAGCCTTTGTCTACGCTTTTAACATAAACGCATTTGTCACATTCGTTTATCTTAAAACCATCCGAAAGCATTGCGTGATCAAATTTTTCATGCCATTGTTTCGGAGTTTGTTTTAATCCATAAAGAGATTTGACAAGTTTACAAACCTTTTTCTCTTGGCTGGGAACTTGAAACCCTTCTGGTTGTTCCATATAGATTTCATCATCTAACTCGCCATTCAAAAAAGCTGTCTTAACATCCATTTGATGTATTTCCAGATTATACAAAGGTGCAATCTCAATCAACATGTGAATAGATGTTATTATTGTCACTAGTGAATAGGTGTCAAAATAATGAAGGCCTTCTTTCTGCCTGTATCCCTTAACAACAAGCCTAGCCTTGTATTTATTTATTGAACCATCTGCCTTCATTTTTCTCTTGAATATCCACTTATATCCAAGAGGTTTACACCCTAGTGGAAGATCCACCAGTTCCCAAGTATGATTTTGCAGTATTGATTCAATTTCACTATTCACAACCTCTCTCCACAATGGAGTTTCAGGACTTGACATTGCTTCCTTAAAGTTTTGAGGCTCATTTTCTAACAGGTATGTCAGAAAATCTGGACCAAATGATTTAGAGATCCTAGCCCTCTTGCTACGTCTAGGTTCATCTGCTTCATTATCATTATGGTTTTCACTGCTACCCATAACAGTATCAAAAGTTCTTTTATTTGAACTTTTCTCATCAGTTTCCTTACAAGGAAAAATGTGTTAAAAAAACGACACATTCCATGATTCAATAATAGTGTTTACATGCATATCCGAATTTTCAGATCTATGAACTAAAAACTTGTATGCACTACTATTATTTGCAGAACCAATGAACAGACAATCAACAATTTTTGGTCCTGTGACGGCCTGGTTCCTTTCCTTTCTTTTTCCTTCTTTCTTCGCTTCGTTCTCCATGTGCCTTCGTTGGGTTGGAGATCTTCGGGATGGTTCCCTAGATTGGAGTTCTAGTGTCCTTTTGTTCAGTGTTAAATTTTGTTTGTTCCGGAGGGTGCACGGGTGAGTTCGGGGTGCCGGGGACGAAGTTAAAACTTTGGGCTACTGGGATAGGACCGCATGAGCGGAGCCCTAGGCCGCACGTGCGGTATTGTACCGCACGAGCGGTGGGAGTGGCCGCACGAGCGGCCAAGCTTGACACCCAGAAATTGGCTACTGTCTAAGAGCGCACGAGCGGAGAAAATGGCCGCACGAGCGGCCAACCGGGCAGTCCGAAACTCTGTTTTTTTGTATCATTTTGATCCAAATATATCTCTCATTATACTCATCTCCCTCTCACTCTAAAACATATATTTCTCCCCCTTCTCTCTAGAAAACCTCCTAAAACATCTATACACTTTGATTTTGCAAATTTGTGGGTCAAGATCTTCATCATCTTTCTCTCAATCTTGAAAATCCAAAGCTAGGGCTTTACTTGGGTGTTGGAGATCCAAAGTTTTTCTCATCTTTGAGGCTAGGGTTTCAACTCATCTTTCTTCATCAAGCTTTAAGGTAGGGATTTCTTGAGTTATATATATAGTTTTGCTACTTTGGTGTTGATTTAAAAATATTCTTAAAGTTTTGTGCTAGATTTTAGATTTTGGTTCAAAATATTGAGAATCTTGAATATGGGTTTGAAATCTCTAACCTTTACTAGTTCTTGAGGGTTTCTCTCTATTAACCACATGATGAATGATTATGACGGAGTTTCTTTTAGAAAATGATGAAGTTTTGGCTTTCAATGAAAACCCTAGAAATTGGGGCTTTTGAAAAATAATGAAGATGTCTTGAAATTATTTATTTTCTTGTATCAAGAGGATGTATGAAAGTTAGTCTCACCAAATGTCTAGCAAAATAGCAACTTTTGATATGTGTATATATATCTAAATGGAGGCCCTCTTTTATAAATTCTTTGATTAAAGCATATTTGTGTAGAGTGGTAAAGTGGTGAGTTGTTGAGTGCCTTAAGTGTTGTAAAATACCTAATTGAAAAGTAACGGGAAGTGAAATGAATGATGACATGTTAGCCATATTGAAAGTTTGGTCATGACGAATTAATGTTGAGGAATTGTTGTGGTGTGTCGAAGACACATGGCTATTGTGTGAAATGAGAAAGTGTAATTATGCGTTGGAGACGCATGAGTATCTTGTGGAAGAACACGGTAAGGAGGAAATGGAAATGTGATGTTGAATGTGGTTGTAGACATACTTCTTTTTGTTAAATTTAAAAGAATGCTATGAGTTAGTAATTGTTGCATCATATTCTCTATTGTTCTAAAGTCATCATTGCATATCATGACATGAGTTGGAAAGCATTCATTTTTGAGAAAGATCATTGTAATGAGAACTAATGGAAATGTGTATGGGGTAAATACGTTGGTAAGTCCAGATAGGGGGTGTAGATGAATTTGATAAGTTGGCCTGAGTGTCCAGGGTGAAAGACCCGAAAGCCGCGCGGATAGGTGTCGAGCCTTCCGGTTAGCACCGGTAAAAATGACAGTTTGGTAGTACTCGTAGAGTCTACTTGCAGACATCAGCCTAGGGATTACCAGTGTCGTATTTACTGCCCCTGTTGTTTTAAATATTGGAAGTTTGAAATTAATGAGATTGCATAACATTATTGAGAACATGGTGCATTGAAATAAGATTTTCCTTCACTATTGACACTTGCATGACATTACATATGTATTTTTAATGTTGATGGGTTGGCATAACTGTATATACTTTGTGAGGAATCTCTACTGGGCTTTATGCTCACCCCTATGGGAATTGGTGCAGGTAAAGATGTGGTGACCCCTTCAAGCTAAGGGCGTGGAGATATTTTGAAGAAGAGTACTTCGACTCTTGTTTTGTTGTGATATTTGTTGTAAGCCAAGGGCTAATATGTTTGGGTCCGAGAGACCATTATGTGTAACCGGGCTATTGCCTGGGAACTTGTAAGCCCTTGAGGGCCTTATTTGTTGTGATTTAATAATTTCTTTTACATGCTATCGGTTCATGCACTAGTTGTAAATAAATGTATAATGGCATGTGGGAATACTTTGGTAAATATTGGAACCATGTAAATGGTTTTGGTTAATGTCTCATCTTGAAGTGGGTTAATGTGATAGTTATGCGGGATTATTTTCGGGGCGTTACAACTTGGTATCAGAGCTACCGGGTTTGAATACTTGGGGCTCGTAGGAAGTGGTTGTTATACCATAATGGGTTCATTTCGCATGATTAGGAAATGTTTTGTCTATGTGATTATGTGATAGCATGTTTATGTGACTATGTGGGTATGGGATTAGACTTTTGGGATGTTATTTGCGCCTATTAGATTCCTTGAGGTCTTATTAGAAGGGTACCTGATCAATACTCATTCTACTAAGAATTCTAGGTTTCTCATGGGACGAATCACATCGCTAAAGGATAATTCGTATGTGTTTACGTGACTACGTGCTTATGTGGAGTGAATTGAATTGTTTGTGTGTTAGAATGTATATAATTGTACTAGCTCAACGTGTGAGGCAAGTTGCGAGCACATTTGGAATTATGTGCTAAGTCATCCATTTTGTTCCTTAATTAAGAGTTCGGAAAGGGTTCAAAGTCGTGGTGGTGAGAGTGTGTGCCTTGGGGAGGCTGTTGCGTCGTACACTTGGTTGGTTTTGTTTTTGAATTTTGTAGGATGTCCACACAGGGAACTAGAGGATGGATGTGTACTAGGAGTGTTGGTAGGGGGCATGGAGGTTCCCCTAGCACCTGTCGTTACAGCATCGGCTGTCGGCAAGGAAGTTGCACGCGAGGTTGTGAGAGCGGTGCAAGACGCTCTAGCTCGCAACGAGGGGGACAACGGGCGTACCCTCAAGCTTATTAAAGAGTTTCTTCGCTCCAATCCACTGGAGTTTTTGGGAGGGGGCAAGACCGCCGAAGGCGGAGAGTTGGTTGGAACAGATTACCAAGACTCTTGACATGCTCAGAGTCGAGGACGATAGGTTGAGGGTTTCTTTGGCGACCTTTCAATTGAAGGGGAATGCGAATCATTGGTGGGAGTATGTGAAGGGTACCGTAGGTACCACGTGGGTTGCATTTACCGAGGCCTTCTTGGCCAAGTATTCCCTCCTTCTACTCGGAAAAGGTTGAGGGAATGGTTTGTCAAGTTGCGCTAGGGTGCTACTTCTTTGGCTCAGTTTGAGAGGATGTTTGCCAGTTTGTCGAGATTCGTTCCAGAATTGGTGTCTACAGAGGAGCGTCGTTGTTATGAGTTTGAGAGGTGGTTGCGTGATGATATCCGGGAGAAGGTGGTTGAGTCTAGGTGTAAGGATTATTTTGATCTAGTTGAGGCGGCGACCCACGGAGAGGACGTGGTAAGAAGTGTTGGTCGAGTTAGAAAGGAGGCCACATCGGTAACTCCTATAGTTCATAAGCACACTAGACTTAGCAAGAGGTGGAGGCGAGTGCATGCTTACTCCCAGACTCGGTCCTTGTTTTCTTCGAGGGTTTCGAGCTCGTTCATTGGGGGATCCAATGAGGTTCAGGCTCCAAATCAGGTTCAGTGTTGGGAGGCCGTTGTTTGTTTTTGATTGTGGTCAGCGGGGCGATGCTAGACGTTTTTGCCCTTTACGTGTGGATCCTTCCGATGTTTTAGAATCTAGTCGGACCTTGTTCTATCAGTCCAGTCGGGGACATTATCGGTATCAAACTCGAAGAGGGCAGGCTTCGGAAGCTTCGCGAGGGTCGACTTCTAAACCAACGCGGTAGTATCACCCTTGAGAGGGACTCTTGTTTTAGAAATCTATGTTATAAGTTGTGAAACTTTTGGGATTGACCGACGTGTCGTAGGGTGCTAAGGCGCTGTAGTTATGTATTGTTATTTGTTACCCTCTCGTGTGGGGCTTGCTAATGAAACTTAAATTTCCTTGTTATGTGTGTGTGATGAAATGTGTAAATGGAATTGGTGATCCTAGTACTATTGTATATCAACTGTTGAATTTTGTGATGGTCTTGCGATGGCCTTTGATTTTTGTTCAATTTAGAAATTGTTGATGGGGATTGAGAAGTCTGCGAGAAATTTTTGACAAACGTAGTATTAAGTTTGAGGAAGTATGAGACCTTAGGGCTTTGTGAAGATTGGTGGAATGATGTAGGAATGTCTAAGAGGGTATGAGGTTTACACCTCGGGTAGTGAGAATGGTGTTTGTGTGTGCTGCTTAGTGTTTTAAAATTTTTGATTTGTGAGTTCATTGGGGTCCAATCGACTATGAATAGGGTTAGTGTTGTGTCAAGGTTGATTGTGAGTTAATAAAGGTGTGTGGAATGAGCTTGTAGTGTTGCTAGATTTTGGTGGAGATTTGAGTGGAAAAAAAAAATTGTGGGTAGATACTTGAAGTATTACTAGAGTGATGAATAGTTGGTGTTTTAGGTAACAAGTGTACCATTGGTAAGACTGTCTTGAGTAACCTGGATTGCGTGATCACCGTTGACCTACTCGGTCTTGTGTTGGGTATAAGAGTGTGTTGGCCATCTAGGCGTGTGAATTGAATCCCTTTGAGAATGGTATGTAGGTGTTTGAAGACCGGGAGCGAAAGCTCTTGGGTGATTAGTTGAGTTGGGTGGTATCAAGGTGGGTGACAAATAGTCACTTTAGGGTGGTTTAGATGTGGGTTGTAAGGTTGAACCTTTGAAAAATCTAGCACAAAATTAGCTAGAAGATGGTGTTGTATTGTGGATTGTGTTTAGAGGCGTTGAGCCTTGCTTGGGCAGGTAGTATTCGATGAGTGCTTATTGGTATGAGTTTAGAAACCCGAGAGTCGGGGTGAAACGCTAGTTTCTTGGTTGGGAACGCTTGTAAGTCTTCATGTATTGATGGTCTACTTGGTTAATGTTTGTGTTGGTACGGAACTTTCGGAGTTTGGAAAGTTATGTGTGTTACATTGTTCCATCTAACACCGTGATTATTTCTAAGTGTTGTTGTATTAGAAGATGTGGTAGTCTCACTGTGAAAACATTGTAAGTGTGATGGACGTGATTGGGTGATGGTGGGGATTCACCGGGTGTTGTTGAGAAGATAAAGTGATATGTGATAGTTGGTTTTTGAAAACCTTCTTGGCAATTCTATTTCAACTAAAACCCTTGGGGTAAAATTTCAAAGCTTGTTTTGGAGAAAATAATTACAAAATGAATTGTTTTTACTCGAAGTCTATAGCACAAATCCTTCATTGGAAAATAGTACGAATTCAAATGATTTTTTTTAAAAAAAAAAGAGAAGATATTCTTTTTTTTAAAGATGGCAAGAACAATTCCTACTTTAACTAGTTTATGTGATTGTGTCGTTACCTTGTGTAAATAATAACTTGTGTGGTAAGAATGATGTTATTGACTGAACGGAATGATATAATTGTTGTATTATGTTAATTAATATCATGGAAAAGCTGTGTTATGTTGTTGCTGTTGTGGCATCACCATGAGGGTGATGGGTGTTGTTGGTTAACGGCAGGGATTCGCCGTTGTTACGGTGGAGCGGAAATTAAATGAACGAATTTTGGATTTTTGCTTGAAAGGAAGAAAACGCATTTTTACTTGTGACCGGTGTGAGTTTGAAACACTTTTGAGAAAATGTTTTACATGTAAAGAGATGACTTTTACCAATAATTGAGAAAAAGATGAAAACCTTCTTTTGGAATTGAGTTGTTAATTATTGTACCCTTATGGTTGTAATGGTGTAACCACTTTGATTGTATTTCTAAATCTCGAGCTTTGTGTTTTCGGTTGTGTGGATGGTTGGGCGTTGTAAGAACTTGTTAGACCGGAGTCTTGTCTCGAGCCGAGTTTTGTTGTGACCTTTTCCTTAAATAAGGTAATCAAGGATCTTATGGTAAAGATCTAGTTTCCATCTCATTAGAGTGTTAAGTGCGGAGAGTGTTTGGGCTAATGGTTGCTGTGGTCGTTTGTTGGTCTTGTCTCATAGACCTAGTGAGTAGGTGTGAATCGAGGGGAAGTCAGTGACCCTTTCCAAGTGTTCTTGACTAATTCGGTATACTTGGTGTTCCTAGAGTCGGGGTAGTATTCCAAGATTGGTTGTGGCCGGAAATTAGTGTTGTGTTTACTTGGTTGGTTGGGAAGTTTTCCTTGGCACCGTTTGAGGCCTTGTATGGCCAACCTTGTGGGTCACCAGTTTGTTAGGCCAAGGTAGGGGATGCACCATTGTAGAGCCCAGAGTTTGCTAGGGAGGCAACCGAGAAAGTTGCTCTCATCCGAAAGAGGGTAGTTACGGCCCAAAGCCGATAGAAAGTTATGCCGATAGGAGGGGACAACCTTTGTTCTTTGAAGTGGGCAATCGTAGGTTCCTTAAGATCTCACCTAGGCAAGATTTGATGAGGTTCGGTAAGAGGGGTCAGTAGCCTCCGAGTTTCTTTGGGCCTTCGAGTTATTGGAGAGGATCGGGGGAGTGGCGTGCCGGTTAGCTTTACTGCCATAACTTTTGGGGATCCATTATGTGTTCCAAGACCATACCATAGTGTAGGTGTTGTGGAGACACCATGGGAAAGGGAGGCGGAAGTCCGCTCCAAATATCCGGATTAATTCGAGCATGCTTAATGTATATTTCAGATTGTAATGTTTCTTTGTATTGAAGTGAAAGATATAAGGCTATTGATCATGTGTTGTTGTGTGTTGTTAATCTAAGCTTGAGGTTGTGAAAGGAAAATGAATTGCTATGGATGTGTTAATCCAAATGTTTAAAATGGAAAATTATTACCTTGGAGAATAATGATAATAAAACCTGATAAATGTTGGTTGAACATAATTTTTGTAATTACATAATGTTGTAGAAATGACCGTTTTGCTAGAACACTTTTGTTGGTGAGTTATTCAAATTTCGAGGACGAAATTTCCTATGGTGGGGAGGTTGTGACGGCCTGGTTCCTTTCCTTTCTTTTTCCTTCTTTCTTCGCTTCGTTCTCCATGTGCCTTCGTTGGGTTGGAGATCTTCGGGATGGTTCCCTAGATTGGAGTTCTAGTGTCCTTTTGTTCAGTGTTAAATTTTGTTTGTTCCGGAGGGTGCACGGGTGAGTTCGGGGTGCCGGGGACGAAGTTGAAACTTTGGACTGCTAGGTTAGGACCGCACGAGCGGAGCCCTAGGCCGCACGTGCGGTATTGTACCGCACGAGCGGTGGGAGTGGCCGCACGAGCGGCCAAGCTTGACACCCAGAAATTGGCTACTGTCTAAGAGCGCACGAGCGGAGAAAATGGCCGCACGAGCGGCCAACCGGGCAGTCCGAAACTCTGTTTTTTTGTATCATTTTGATCCAAATATATCTCTCATTATACTCATCTCCCTCTCACTCTAAAACATATATTTCTCCCCCTTCTCTCTAGAAAACCTCCTAAAACATCTATACACTTTGATTTTGCAAATTTGTGGGTCAAGATCTTCATCATCTTTCTCTCAATCTTGAAAATCCAAAGCTAGGGCTTTACTTGGGTGTTGGAGATCCAAAGTTTTTCTCATCTTTGAGGCTAGGGTTTCAACTCATCTTTCTTCATCAAGCTTTAAGGTAGGGATTTCTTGAGTTATATATATAGTTTTGCTACTTTGGTGTTGATTTAAAAATATTCTTAAAGTTTTGTGCTAGATTTTAGATTTTGGTTCAAAATATTGAGAATCTTGAATATGGGTTTGAAATCTCTAACCTTTACTAGTTCTTGAGGGTTTCTCTCTATTAACCACATGATGAATGATTATGACGGAGTTTCTTTTAGAAAATGATGAAGTTTTGGCTTTCAATGAAAACCCTAGAAATTGGGGCTTTTGAAAAATAATGAAGATGTCTTGAAATTATTTATTTTCTTGTATCAAGAGGATGTATGAAAGTTAGTCTCACCAAATGTCTAGCAAAATAGCAACTTTTGATATGTGTATATATATCTAAATGGAGGCCCTCTTTTATAAATTCTTTGATTAAAGCATATTTGTGTAGAGTGGTAAAGTGGTGAGTTGTTGAGTGCCTTAAGTGTTGTAAAATACCTAATTGAAAAGTAACGGGAAGTGAAATGAATGATGACATGTTAGCCATATTGAAAGTTTGGTCATGACGAATTAATGTTGAGGAATTGTTGTGGTGTGTCGAAGACACATGGCTATTGTGTGAAATGAGAAAGTGTAATTATGCGTTGGAGACGCATGAGTATCTTGTGGAAGAACACGGTAAGGAGGAAATGGAAATGTGATGTTGAATATGGTTGTAGACATACTTCTTTTTGTTAAATTTAAAAGAATGCTATGAGTTAGTAATTGTTGCATCATATTCTCTATTGTTTTAAAGTCATCATTGCATATCATGACATGAGTTGGAAAGCATTCATTTTTTAGAAAGATCATTGTAATGAGAACTAATGGAAATGTGTATGGGGTAAATACGTTGGTAAGTCCAGATAGGGGGTGTAGATGAATTTGATAAGTTGGCCTGAGTGTCCAGGGTGAAAGACCCGAAAGCCGCGCGGATAGGTGTCGAGCCTTCCGGTTAGCACCGGTAAAAATGACAGTTTGGTAGTACTCGTAGAGTCTACTTGCAGACATCAGCCTAGGGATTACCAGTGTCGTATTTACTGCCCCTGTTGTTTTAAATATTGGAAGTTTGAAATTAATGAGATTGCATAACATTATTGAGAACATGGTGCATTGAAATAAGATTTTCCTTCACTATTGACACTTGCATGACATTACATATGTATTTTTAATGTTGATGGGTTGGCATAACTGTATATACTTTGTGAGGAATCTCTACTGGGCTTTATGCTCACCCCTATGGGAATTGGTGCAGGTAAAGATGTGGTGACCCCTTCAAGCTAAGGGCGTGGAGATATTTTGAAGAAGAGTACTTCGACTCTTGTTTTGTTGTGATATTTGTTGTAAGCCAAGGGCTAATATGTTTGGGTCCGAGAGACCATTATGTGTAACCGGGCTATTGCCTGGGAACTTGTAAGCCCTTGAGGGCCTTATTTGTTGTGATTTAATAATTTCTTTTACATGCTATCGGTTCATGCACTAGTTGTAAATAAATGTATAATGGCATGTGGGAATACTTTGGTAAATATTGGAACCATGTAAATGGTTTGGTTAATGTCTCATCTTGAAGTGGGTTAATGTGATAGTTATGCGGGATTATTTTCGGGGCATTACAGGTCCTATCTTAGTCGTTTTGGAACTAGGGACTGCCACCTTGGCCAAACACCCCCACACTTTGAGGTAATTGTAGGTAGGTCATCAATCTTTCCATAATTCATAAGCTGTTTGATTAAGTTTCTTGTGGGGTACTCCGTTCAAAATCGCCTCCCCCCACAAGTTCTGAGGTAACCTTGAACTAATCAACATGGCATTCATCATCTCTTTAAGAGTTTGATTTTTTCTCCCAGCAACTCCATTTGACTAAGGAAAATAGAGTGCAGTAGTTTGGTGAATGATACCATGTTCAGAACAAAATTCCTCAAATGGTGCATCATACTCACCACCTCTGTCACTCCTCACTATCTTAATAGTTTTGCCAAGTTGATTTTCAACCTCAAGTTTATATTGCTTAAAAGCTTCTAGAGCTTCATCTTTACTTCTCAATAAGTAAACATAGCAATATCAAGTGCAATCATCAATAAAAGTAATAAAGTACTTCTTACCTCATCTAGTTTGAACAAATTTTAAATCACAGATATCTATGTAAATTAAACTTAGAGGTTCAGTACTTCTTTTTACTTTATTAAATGATGCCTTAGTGAGTTTTGTTTCAACACAAATCTCACATTTATATTTAGGATCAAACTCTAAGTTTGGTAAACATTCTAAAGCAACAAGTCTACGCAAAGAATTAAAATTAACATGTCTTAATCTACCATGCCATAAAAAAAAAGACTCAGCAATATAAACAGAAGATGTGTTCTTATTATTAATAGCCAAATTAGGTACAACAGTATTTACATTGAGCTTAAAAAAGCACATCACTCATATAACCTCGCCCCACATACATGCCACTCTTGGAGAGTACAACCTTGTCAGATTCGAAGACTAATTTAAACCCATTCTTAATCAACAATGACCTAGAAATCAAATTTTTACGAATTTCTGGCACATGGAGTACATTGTTAAGAGTGAGTTCTTTTCCCGAGGTCATTTTCAGCACGATCTTTCCTTGTCCTTCCACAGTTGAAGTGGAGGAGTTTCCTATAAAAAGTTGTTCCCCACTTTCCACCACTTTGTAGGTTGTGAACATTTTCTTATCTGCAAATATATGGCGGGTTGCTCCAGTATCCACCCATCACTCCTTGGGATTGCTCACCAAATTTGCTTCAGAGACTACTGCAGCAAGATTGATGTCTACCACTCCATCAGAAAGATAAAAATCCTTGGCTATGTTGGCTTGTGCTGGCTTTTTGCTTGAACTCCCTCCATCCTTGCGAACGTGACAATCCTTAGCGCAAAGCCCATCTTTGTCGCACACAAAACACTTGCCTTTGAACCTCTTGTTGAACCCGTTGTTGATCCCTTTATTGATCTTACTAGTGGATCCTTGTTTAGGTCCATTGCCATCATGCTTCCGCTTCTTGTTATTGAACTTTGACCCTTGTCCATGTTTCACAACATTTGCTTTAGCCTGCATGAAATGGTTTCCTGACTTCTTATCGGAACCACAGTTGTCCTCCTTAATTCGGAGCCGCACTATTAGTTCCTCCAATTTCATCTCCTTGCGCTTATGCTTCAGATAATTCTTGAATTCTTTCCAGGATGGTGGAAATTTTTCAATGATTACCGTTACTTGAAAAAATTCATTGAGAACCATCCCTTCCGCATGTATGTCATAGAGAATTAGTTGGAGATCTTGAACCTGGCTAATAATCGTCTTGGAATCCATCATTTTAAAATCCAGAAAACGATCGATAACAAATTTTTTTGTACCGGCGTCCTTTGTCTTATATTTATGATTTAGAGATTCCCACAGTTCATTAGCAGTGCTTTTAACACTATACACATTGTACAGTGTATTGTCCAATCCATTGAGAATATAATTTCGACACAGAAAATCACCATGTTTCCATGCATCGACTGTGGCAACCACTTGCCGGTCAGTTTCTCCCTCGTTTAGTGCCGATGCCTTTTCATGAGTGAAGCGGACCAAATTCAATGTTGTAAGATAAAACATCATTTTTTGTTACCATCTTTTAAAATCATTATCATTGAATTTTTCTAGCTTTTCCCCATGATTTACCGGTACTACCGGAGTCATCACTAGTACAACAGGTGTGAGGGTCGGTGTAATAACAGTCTCAGTACTGTTAGTTGTCATATTTCTGACGAAATAAAAATGTACCAATCACAAATTTATACACAAAAGAAATTACACACAAAATATATAGAAAATATTTTGTAACAAAATTCCAATGATAAACAGTATATTACTACTATGTTATCAAAGAAATCATTGAACAGTATATTACTACTATTTAAGAAATAAAATAGTATATGACTACTATTTAATTTTCCGAAACAAAATATTTGTCTGTCTAATACAGAAAAATAAAAATAAAAAATCTACTTCAAGATTGTTATATTCACAGTGGTGTATGTGTAAATTAAATGTATAAATTTAATAAACAATAAAATAAAATAATTCAGAAAATAATTATATAAATTATTTTCCGAATTAAATGCTTACAGAAATTAATGTCGAGGCTTGTGTTGGACATAATCTCCTTAAAGTAGATTTCGCCCTCGCTCCGGTGCTTCGAGTTTTACTGGCGTCTACTTCCCAAGATGCAACAACTAACACTTGATTTTACAGCACTATAAAATCAAATCTGACAAACCAAACAATGTTCTAACTCTTTCTCTTTATTTTTCTAAAAATAAATGCAGAACAAATGCAAGAGCAAAGGAGGACGAACACAAGAGAAAAAAGAAGAAGTCTGGAAAATTTTTGATGCCAGAAATGCTGGAATGGCAGGCTTTATATAGATGGAAAGATGGCTGTTCCGAATAGGTTCCAACAAATAGGCAACTGTTCAGACAGATTTCAACAAATAAAAAATCTGTTTGGACTGTTATAGATCTATCCGGGAAAGGATTCAACAGGTTCAAACCTGTTCGAGTGGGTTAGGATCTATTTGGGTGAAGGAAAAAATTTTGGACCAATTTATTTTGAATTTTGAAACCAAAATTAAAAATAAATAAATAAATTACAAATGTTTTTGGCCCAGAAAAATAAGTATTGAGCTGGACAAGCCCAACCCAACCTTACACCATGCACCCGCGCCCGCCCAGCCCGACTGACCGAACGAACAACGGCGGCACGCGCGTGTAGTTTTTGTTTTGGGTCCAATGGGTCTAGCTCACTTCACCCATAACCTCACCCTTCCACAAACTTGGGTACCCCTTGGGGCTCATTCCAAGTATCCCAAGCTAAGGTATATAAACCCACACAAATCCATAAACCTTTCCAATGTGGGACAAGCACATTTTACAAATGTGTATGAAACCCACCTAAAGCCATTTCCACAAACCTGAAAACGCGCATTGAATTCTCATTCATCCGGAAATGGTTTTGAGCAACCAAATATATGATTTATTCACTACGAGGCATTAAACACAAACCCAATTAGAAACGTTAAAAATAACGCTTGGTTCCCACCTTAATTAATGCTTAAAGTTAGCAAAAAATAAGATCTTTTCAAAAATTTCAAAAGCCATTTTCCACCAAAAACACCTTTTGGAAACATACTGAAAATGATGCTAGAGCCATCTTTTGGTCAATAGAGCCATCTGAAGACATAAATTGAGTTTGCTCAAGCCAATTGGTCGCTCGAGCCAACTTTTATAGAGTGAAAAAGCACTGGGAGCTTGCAACGTTGGCTCGAGCCACCACTTAGTCACTCAAGCCATCTATGAAATTTCAGAGTTTCAAAACATAAAGTTTGGCTACCAAACACAAATTCAAAGCCTTGGGTCATGTTTGACTCATTCAAAAACACAAAATTACTTTAGAAAACGTATATACATGACCCCATTGAAAACCATTTGCTTTAAAATCTCTTCAATTTGGCAAAATTGAGATTAAAACCCTCACGTATGTAAGATTTTCAAACTCGTTTCTCAAAACTTAACTCGAAAGTATAGAAATTGAAAGACCAGGATCAATATCACTAGTTCCATCACCACCTCTGCGTACATCAATCTCAAACAAACTCAGAAGACCTCTCTGTTCATGAATAACTAAACCACTTTCCCCAAAACCTCCTAACAACAAATCTCTACGCCTCTCCGGTAAACCCACAGACATAGTCCGTGTCAGAATCGGAATAGCCTTGGTTGGAGCACAATGCCAAACATCAACATTATCATTAGTTTATTTTTTAGATAACACAACAATAGATAGGGCCCTCATCTGCGCATCTTCTGGCATGTCACTCGTAGAATACTTCAAATACCCCTTCATTTTACAATATGTAATCCCTCTTTTACTATTAGAATTTTCAAGTCAATACTTCACCATCCATGGCACCTGTTTGTCATTAATTAAACAATAACCATTCCCATAATACACTAATTCGCACTGGCAATCCACAGGGAAAACAAAGTATGCCTGCAAACTGTCATTACCATCTAACCTTTTATTATACACATTTACTCTGACCAACCCACTAGCATTGGGTGAGCAAAGGGGGGAATATTTTATCAATATTTTATCAACCTTAATACTCTTTTGTTTGTATCTCAACCTCAATTGAGAAAATAAATTATGCAAAGCAAGTTCAATATAACTGAAATCACTTACTGAAACACCTTCAACAACACCAGTTCTTATATCGTCCATCTCCATTCACCTAAACATTACAAATAAAAATGTATAAAACTAATTTTCCAAACAATTTTAAAGTACATTTGACCCCTTAACGTAATTTTTCATTCTTTTCCACTAACAGTAGCAGCTACTAAATATATGGCACCCTTTTGAATACTTCCAACATTTCCCAAAAGCGTATCTTTATAGTCCGTCCAAACATCAACTGGGAAGAACCAGTCCACAACTTCTATCCCGTGACGAACGTACTCTTTGTCCTTGCCACCAACGGGCTTGAATCTCATTTTCTTTAGCATCCAAAACCAGTCGGACTGGTCTGGATCAACAATCCAGGTCTTAGGATTACCCTCGCCAACTCCAATAAATATCTTGTCAGGTGTGGGGACGGAATTTGACGGACTATTATCACTTATGACCAAAAACAATATGTGGTGCACCACAACTTCGTCTTTAGCATCTTGTCCCAATTAACCATTCCCAATTAATTTTTTACCCTTAACCACGATCTTGTCTAATTGACGGTCACACCTCTTATTACCCAACTCAATACCATTAAGCAATCTCGCCACACCTTTATTATCAATGTCCCTTAATTATTCATTGTACAGTTGTAACTTCCTTACTCTCCTCTTAGTCTTCTTAATATATCGGGGAATATTCTGAACATACCGTCTACGAATGTACGCCACCTTAAAAGGTGCACGACCACAGTAACTACGCTTATATCCACTAGCCGCCGGTGTCCTTGACAGGCGGTACACAAGAGGAGTCCGATACTGGCTGCTCATTACTTCTTCCATTCTTTATAAAACACTCCAAATCTTTTATCCTACAAATTCTGCAGATTCTCTTATCTCTGCTAACCCTTCTGTTCAGGTACCTTAGCTTTGATATTTTTTTCCTCACTAGCGCCCCCCCTCCCGTTGATCTGGGTCGTCCATTGTTGTACTTATGGACACGTGTATGGATGGGGTTAAAAGGAAGTCACACCTGGGCCCAGGTGTGAGTGGTGTGAGTACTTTTGATTCCTTTGCCAGATAGTGCTATACACGTGTCACTTTTCTAGTAGTTTCCGTGGTTGTAAAGTAAATATTATTGCAGAATGATAGACATAAAGCAAAGGCGGGAAAATAAATATGTTTGAATTATTTTGAATGGGAAATCTTCGTACTTAATCAAGGGGCAGTTTTGCTACTTATTTGGTATCATAACACATTTGATGGTATAGAGGAATCTGCTTTTGCAGTGGGATAGCTATTGTGGTGTTTCGTCCCTTTTTTTTAGTATTTTTTTTTTTTTTTTTGTTGATTGTTTTGGTATACAATGTTGTACTCCTTAGAAGAGTATCCCGAGAATTACGGGTAGTTCACTCAAATGTGTGTAGATCGTTTTTTGATGTGGCAAATAAGACTGTGGGAAGAGAGGCGGCGGTCAGCTCCGGCGAAGTTTGTTCATGGGTACAAGGAGCAGAGGGAAAAAATATCAAAGCTAAGATGTCTGAACAGAAGGGTTAGTAGAGATAAGAGAATCTGCAAAATTTGTAGGATAAAAGATTTGGAGTGTTTTATAAAGAATGGAAGGAGTAATGAGCAGCCAGGATCGAACTCCCCTTGCGTACCACCGGTTAAGGACACAGGCGGCCAGTGGATATAAGCGTAGTTACCGTGGTCGTGCACCTTTTAAGGCGGCGTACATTCGCAGACGGTATGTTCAGAATATTTCCCGATATATTAAGAAAACTAAGAGGGTAGTAAGAAAGTTACAACTGTACGATGAACAATTAAGAGACATTAAATTTGATAATAAATGTGTGACGAGATTGCTTAATGGTATTGAGTTGGGTAATAAGAGATGTGACCGTCAATCAGACAAAATCGTGGTTAAGGGTATAAAATTAATTAGGAATGTTCAATTGAGACAAGATGCTAAAGACGAAGCTGTGATCCAGCACATATTGTTTTTCATCATAAGTGATAATAGTCCGTCAGATTCCGTCCCCACACCTGACAAAATATTTATTAGAGTTGGCGAGGGTAATCCTAAGACCTGGATTGTTGATCCTGGCTAGTCCGACCGGTTTTGGATGCTAAAGAAAATGAGATTCAAGCTTGTTGGTGGCAAAGACAAAGAGTACATTCGTTATGGGATAGAAGTTGTGGACTGGTTCTTCCCAGTTGATGTGTGACTCCCCAAAAATTGGAAGCATCAGAGAATATATTAACAAATAAATATAGGGTTTATCTAAGATTACGAGTTAGAGAATGTCATCAAAAAGTCCTTTGGTCAATAACCAAGTAAGATCCCAAGAAAGATTGGAGGAGTCAAACTAGCCTCCCTTCAAAGTCTAATCTCCTTAGATAGCAAAGCTACCCTTTTGACAGATCTTAACAAGATATTAACATAAGGTCTACATAAGTCGATGAAACATAAGGGATGGGTAATATAAAAGATATATATAGATATATAATAATTACAAAATCAAGTCTTAAATACAACATGGGATCTTTCACTTACAACCTCAAAACACGTTTACAAACTAGTTTCTAATCCTCCTAGGGTAGCCGTACGTCCCCAAATGCTTTAGCTTTGCCTTCGACCGGTCTAATAGTCTTCAATACCTGGCATGAAATGCCATGAGCTTTGAATGCCCAGTAAGCACACGCACACCCCGTCCCTTTTTTTTCCAATCCAATACACCATCACATTTATAACAAGCAAGTAATGAAGCATGATATTCAAGTCAATAATAAGGATTACAAGGTTAGATGTTAGTATTCTAGAAATTCCCCAAAGAGATTTCATTCTCCCAACCACAAGAATTGGACACCGGACTATTCGAAACTCCCTTTTTTGCTGCTTTGTTGCAGAACTTACCTCGGATACCAACCAATGGTTATATACCGCGTAGCGCCAACCGTAGGGCTTCAAAAGGGACAGCGAAAAGAAAAAGGTTTTATCATCCAGAATCCAACCTTGTCCTTCCAAAAAAGTTTTATCTTCCTGAATGTCCCATCTAGACCTAACCTTATCTCACAAATCAAACCATCGCAAAGAGTCCGAATACGTCTATTCCATTCTACGGTTTACACGACAACCGCTTGCCCAAGACTTAACCTTCAATTAGGGAGCACATCCCATCAATCCATACATAACACATTATCATCTCTTCAATATTCAAGTGATCGAAAACCCAATACCACCCCAATTAAGTTTCCCGTTGAATTAAATGTTTTAAGTCAAGTTAGAACAAACTTTTGAAACAACATCTATTGCACAAGTATGAACAACTACATAGCATGAATGGAAGGAAACAAAGTTACAGCACATGAGATTAACTTATCAAAATATGCACAAGTAGTTCTAGGCATATTCATGAAGTTAAGGGGATAATATCACAAAAGAATGTAAATTTCCAGATTTCATTGTCATAGAAATTGTAAACAAAAAGGCATTTTCAGATTTTTCCTAAACTTGTCCTTCCTATGGTTCGTAGAAAATTTTATCTAGTTGTTAGAACATATTTTAGAAGTTTTGTAGCCTTCCTAGGTTTTTAGTTATTTAAGAAACACTTCAGTGCTGTCCAGATTCGTCAACCATTACAAAAATCAGATTTTCTCACAAACCACGCATTGTTTTTCAATGAAACCAATTTTTCTTGAAATCTAACTCCTTAAGGAATATTTTGACATAAAATGGAGGTCCAAAATATTCTTATACATTTTTATAGAATTTTCGCAGGTTGGCTATAAAACAGATTTTTCTTTCACAGTTCTTGAAAATAGAAATTTGATGAGAAAAGAGGTCAACTAGAGGAAATTTTCCACTTCTCTTGTGATGAAAACTTGCTAAATAATATGTATTAAACTCAAAAATTTAAGGTGAAGGTGTGCCTTTGGAAATTTTGAGAGTTTGATATGGAAAAAGGTAGTCTTATACCGATTAAGAGAAATACAAGAAGGATAGAATCAAGGCTCAACTTCTTTCATTTTTAACACGAGAATACCATTAAAACACATCCGAAAATACCATTTAAAACTTCTAATAACATGTATTTGAAAAAGGAAAATGAAAGAGAGAGTTGTGTTGTGGCTTACTTGAGGGTTGTTTGAATTGCTAGCAAACTTTTTCTTCCTCTCCTCTCTTCTACCAAGCTCACCCTCCCTCTCTTCTCTCTCAGCTAAATATAGTGTGTATGTGTGTTCTTTCATGTAAAATGCTATGGGAGAGGTTGTTTTTATAATGAATTTGGTGCAAAAGGTCATATATGCCCATTGGTTGGAATTAGATTGGATAGTTTGGATTTAGTTTGAATTCAATGGAATAATAGATGATTAGAGGCCTTAATTAGGTTTCTAAACATGATCTAGTTAGGGTTTTCTTCCTAATCAAACCAACCTAGTTGCATACACACACACATATAAGTTTGTACCAAGTCAAAGATATTTTCCTTAAATCATGCAAAATTGTCTCAAAGTACATTCATAGTATCTATATAGGTTATGGCTGGAAATAAATGGTGATTTAAGGGACTTATTTTATTTTATTTTTTGGGTACAAATGTTGGAAATTGTAAAATATAATGTTTAAAAAAGGTTTTAGGGTACAAGTGTATATATAAATATATAATGGTACTAGTTTGTGGTCAAAATGTTATTCAAGAAAATTATGAGGGCTTGGGTTCAATTAAAATATCAATTTCAAGTGAAGAGTTAATAAATTAGTGTTAGGAAAAATAATTCAGTTTGTATTATCTTGCTTTGAATTTAAAGGTGAATAACCGAACGAAAACTGTTAAAATGGGAAGTTAAGGTTTAGAGAGATTAATCTAAAATTTGAGAGTTAAATAATTAATATTAGAGTGTTAGAAATCATTTATAAGCTTCCAGGGTCGATTAGGGTTTGCATGGGTTCATCCGTGATGCGTTTTCGATTCTAAGGTTTAATTTGCGAATAATCAACGAACAAAGGGCTTTATTATAACAACTCAAAATTTAGGGACCTAATAAGGTTTACTAAAGTCATGGGTCTCACATGATGTTCAGACGAACTACAAAGATACGCCGTTTGGAAATGTTGGAAGTATTCAAAAGGGTGTCATATATTTAGTAGCTGCTACTGTTAGTGGAAAAGAATGCAAAATTACGTTAAGGAGTCAAATGTACTTTAAAACTGTTTAGAAAATTAATTTTATGTATTTTTATTTGTAATGTTTAGGTGAATGGAGATGGACGATATAAGAACTGGTATTGTTGAAGGTGTTTCAGCAACTATGATTTCAGTTGTATTGAACTTGATTTGCCTAATTTATTTTCTCAGTTGAGGTTGAGATACAAACAAAAGAGTATTAAAGTTAATAAAATATTGATAAAATATTCCCTCCTTTGCGCACCCAATGCCAGTGGGTTTGTCAGAGTAAATGTGTATAACATGAGGTTAGATGATAATGACAACTTCCAGGCATACTTTGTTTTCCCCGTGGATTGCCAGTGCGAATTAGTGTATTATGGGAATGGTTATTGTTCAATTAACAACAACCAGGTGCCATGAATAGTGAAGTATCGACTTGAAAATTCTAATATTAAAAGGAGGATTACGTATTGTAAAATGAATGGGGTATTTGAAGTATTCTACGAGTGACATGTCAGAAGACGCGCAAATAAAGGCCCCATCTATTGTTGTGTTATCTAAAAAATATACTAATGATAATGTTGATGTTTGGCATTGTGCTCCAACCAAGGCTATTCCGATTCTAACACGGACTATGTTTGTGGGTTTACAGGAGAGGCGTAAAGATTTGTTGTTAGGAGGTTTTGGGGAAAGTGATTCAGTTATTCATGAACGGAGAGGTCGTCTGAGTTTGTCTGAGATTGATGTACGCAGAGGTGGTGATGGAACTAGTGATATTGATCCTGGTCCTTCGATTTCTGAGGTTGGTGTTAGAAAAGAAGAAGTTGATCAGAGAGGATCAGTTCTTATGAATCCATTCTTGAGGGTCCTTCGAGGTAGAGGGAGATTGGGCGGATGGGCCGCTGTTCTGGTTCCTGTTATCAGAGGAGGATGAGAGTTCTTCGTCAGTATATTAATTATTAATATTATTTTTGTGTATCCCTAATCTAATCCAATCGTCTTCCTTTCAAACGGAGAGACAGCAATTTTGACATAACTCGTATCGTACAAAATTTCGACTTACAAACAAAATATTATTTTTTGCCCATTTTTTTACTTCTTCATTTAAGAAAGAAAATGAATTAAAGGGGCTAGTATATAGATGGCCTCTCTCATTTGTAATGATTCCTCGAAACTATTTTTAATTTGAGGTATTTTGTGACGTAATCGGTGGGACATATTTCTTTGCAGAGTGCAAAGAATTGTTCCTCCGTTTCTGCTTCTGCAAATATTCCCCGCCAGAGTTCGTCTCTGTTCTTCGAAGGACTTTTCCCCTTAGATGAAAATTCTCCTCATTCGACGAACTCGCCCCATTTTTGTATATACTGTCGACTTACTGTTGGAGAGTGGAGTTTTTCTATATTTTAATGATAGATTCTGTCGTTGGTTCCGGTGAGATTGAAAAATCTCGGGTTGGTAGTTTGGATCTTCTTTGTGCATTGAACCATGGCATGAAGATGAGGGTTTCCATCTTCGTGGAGCTCCCTTGCGACAAGTATGTAGTATAGCTGACAGGTTAGTTGGAGAAGGGATTGGAGGAGTTCTAAGAGTTGTTCTTTTGGGTATGGGCATTGTGGGTAGGTGAGGAAAACATTATTGGCATAGAAACGAAAAGAAGCTTGGTAAGGCATTTTGTAGTGGTAAACAGTGAACTCACACCAGCCGTACAAGGCCTCCCTATTAGTTAAAAAACCCGATGTGAATGGTGTGCGTGGTATGACTGGGGAGGCGCTATATTAATATCACCAATGCCCCACTCCCACTGATCTGGGCCGTCCATTGTTGTACTTATGGACACGTGTATGGATGGGGTTAAAAGGAAGTCACACCCAGGCCCAAGTGTGAGTAGTGTAAATACTTTTGATTCCTTTGCCAGATAGTGCTATACACGTGTCACTTTTCTGGTGGTTTGCGTGGTTGTAAAGTAAATATTCTTATAGAATGATAGACATAAAGTAAAGGTAGGAAAATAAATGTGTTTGAATTATTTTGAATAGGGAATCTTCATACTTAATCACGGGGCAGTTTTGCTATTTATTTGGTACCAGAACATATTTGATGGTGTAGAGGAATATGTTTTTGCAGTGGGATAGCTATTGTGGTGAAGTTGTTTTCTGGTAGCTTGTTTCGTCCTTTCTTTTTAGTCTCTTTTTTTTTTTTTTTTGATTGTTTTGGTATACAATGTTATACTCCTTAAAACAGTATCCCGAGAATTACAGGCAATTCACTCAAATGTATATAGATCATTTTTTGACGTGGCAAATCGGACTGTGGAAAGAGAGGCGGCGGTCAGCTCCGGCGAAGTTTGTTCGTAGGTATGTGTAGACACCTCATTTTTTACCGACCTTAAGACTCAGACGTCACCAACTGAACGCTCGGTGATGTTGCATATTGTGCTCGCTCTGAGGTTTCAGAGTCTCGGCTGCGAGCCTTACCTCCAGACCTCGGGGCTCTTTTGCGCTTTGCCTCGGTTTGCGAACCAGGTCCTGTTTTCTCCGTTTTCTCTTCCCGAAGGGAGGGAGAGGTCTCGTAGACCATCTCTCAGCGACCGTAGGCTATGTTTCGTGGTCGTAGGCCATTTTTTCCCGTTTGGAGCCCGGTTTCCGATTTTCGGAGCCGTCGGCCGTGCGCCTCGGTTCGGCACCGCTTAACTACCTCCGTTTGCTCCAGTTTTTGGCACACACCTTATTTCTTCCCTTTTGAGGGACACTGTGGCCCAAGAGACCACCTTCGTGGTCGAACGCCACTTCCGGTGCCTAACAGCCTATTTTCGGGGCCCCGAACTGCGTGTTTTGGCCCCCGAACCTTCGTTTTGCATTCGTCTTGGTCCATTTTTCGCAGGGACCTTATTTTCATTGTTAGAAAGGTTGTAGGAGGGTGGGAGACCAGCAATTTTTCTGAAAAATCAGCTTTTCTCTTCATCGCTCTTCATCGCCCGTTTTTCTCACTAGAAAGCTGGTTTTTCCCACTCCCGGGCCACTTTTTCTGGCCCTCCACCACACCATTGTGTTGTACACACCTGGGAGGCCACCAATATGGGTAGGTCGACCAGTAATTGTTCTTGACCCTTTTGAACCCCTCTAAAAAGCTGGTTTTTCTCTCTCCTGGGCAACATTTTCTGGTTTTTCACCATACAGCTGTATTCTACTCACCTGGGAGGCCACCTTTCTGGTATGGCCGACCAGTAATTCTACTTGAACCTTTTGACCCCTGGTCGGCCTACCACCTTGCCTGGTTGGCCGACCACCTTGAACCTTTTTAACTGGTAGGCCATGTTTGCGCTCCTGAGTGTGTTCCAGCTGTGCCAGCTATTTTGCACTTGACCCACTGTCCGAGATTTGGTCCTTGTTTTGGTCCTTAAAAGGTGGTTTTTGCCCCCTTTGCTTGGTTCTAAAGGAGTTTGGCCCTTTTGGTCAAGCTTCCTAGAAGCTTGACCCTTTTGGTTTAGCTTCCTCAAGAAGCTTGACTAGGTGAAATTTTTCTTTAACTAGGTGAAATGTTATTACAACAAAATCTTAAATTTCATAAATGGAAAATGTCACGTGATGTTAAAATAAAATAGAGATAGAGACTAAATATGGAGGGAAAATAGTTATATATATATAGTGTGTCATTAGTTCTCTGAGTTTAAAATTAATTTATAATGCCAAAAAAAAATAGAAAAAGAAAAGAGCACAACTTTGAAAACAAGAAAGATGACTTGACTAATAGGTAATATTGTTGAATTGTATTTTATTTATATTTAAATAGTAAGTTTATTTATAATAAGTAGTAAATGAGTTAATGATAAGTAGTAAGTATATTTGTAATAAATAGTAAGTTAGATCTATTTTTTCATTTCCAAATTAACTAAAATTACTTTAACTTTTGAAAAACCACTTTAATTTCCTATCTATTTGTAGTTGTAAGAGGGGCTAATTTGAGCCCACTAAATTATTTAGGCCCAATAGCCCAAGATTAGTGCGCCCGAATTTATCGCAAGTCCAAGATTGGTGGGCCCGGATTTATCGCCATCAAACGGGCTAAATGGCTCTAAGCCTCGAAAGGGTTCAGATCTACGAACCTATAGACTTACTCGGGCCTAGAGATTCGAGGCACTCGGACTCGAAAGGGTTCGGATCCACGAACCTAGAGGTCCGAAGCACTTGGCTTCGAACGGATTCAAACGCAATCTAGAAGCCGCTCCGTTAATGAGTCCCAGAACACTTGCGGGCTCGAAGCTTTCCGGGATCTACGCACCAGAACCATGGGCGTAATGGAGTCCGAACAAAGGACCCGATCCCGAGGACGGTGAGTGGAGATAAATTCACTCTTCGGTTAAACTAGCCTATACCCGGGTCGAGGTGGCACGATCTAGGGGGTCCCTGAGACTCGGCAATATTTGCGGCAGGGCGTTCTCTTGAACTACCCCTGACCCTGATGCGGCAGAACGTCCTCTGGGACTACCCTGACCCTTTGGGATGATTGGGGATCATTGGTTAGGTGTGGCTAAGAAGAAGGGTTCGCCGAGGGGTTGATCTCCTCTTCGGGGTTTTTCTCATCCTCGGAGAGGTCACTTCCTCGGACAAGGTGGTTAGAGAGAATATTCCCCATGTGCCTTGCACATGGGCTCCATCCTACATCATGAGGTGCCCATAAATAGCACCCACCCATAGCTTTACAAGGGATAGATTTTGGAGATTTAACTCTTGGGAAAGAACTAATTTCCCTCTCCATTATCAACCTTGAGAGTGAAAGTGGGAGATCCATAGGAGAGCCTTGCCATTATTCTCTCTCTAGCCACTTTGCCTTCTTCTTCACCCAATCTCTTATCTCCGTCATCTCCTTTACTCTTGTGTTCTTGAGTTGAGACTATTGAAGAATCTAAGCCTCTCGTCATCTTCTAGAGAATTCGAAGTTGTTCTTCAAGAATCTTCGAATTTTCTAACTACTTTCTTGAACCCTCTCATACATTTGGCGACTTCACTGGGGAGGCGGATTGGTTAATGGTTTCAACGAGATCTGGAACTCATACAACACCGGCAAAAATGGCAGATAATGAGACTCATCAACAAGGCTCTTCCAATGGTGGTGATGAAAGGACTCAAGTTCAAGGCTCACCTCTCATCCTTGAAGCTATTCAAGAACTCCAACACACTCAACAAGAGATTCTCACGACCCTTCAAAATCTCACCCACACCATGTTGGTGATGGGTTCGAATTTTGCACCACCAGCAACAAATGGAGGTCAAGTCGACACCGACAAGCATCAACAACTTCATGGCAATGTTGGAAATGGTCAAAACCATCAAGATCCACCCCAAATTCTCCTTGAAGTTGTACAAAATGGTGTGCAGAATCAAGTGCTAGGAGGAACAAGTCATGGCCAACCTACGGCCCGTGGAGCGCAAAATCACGCACCTGGAGGATCAAGCCATAGTCCAGCGGTGGTTGGAGGAGTTTTCGGCATGATGAATGGTGTTCCAACAGCTGCGGAAGTTCAAAAAAGGCCTACAGAAATTTCTCTACAAAATGGTGCTCCATCCATTCCTAATTTTGTTCCACCGATTGTAAATTCTACTCATGTACTGAGTGGGTCTCCTCTGGCTCCGACGCCAAGTTTTCAAGTCCAACCCAATATAGCCGTGGCGTGCAATGGACTTCATGGGACCCAATGCAACATCCCATCACCAAATGGCATGTCCATAGGTGCTAATGGCCAATATTGTCATGTGTCTTCACCGACGATGAATTCTCAACACCCGAATGGCCAAGTCGCTCCAGGCTCAGTCTTCGGGTCTACAAGTCAAGTTCCGGGAATACCACCATCAAGTTCTCTCCCTCAACAATTTCTCACACTTGCAGATGTGCAAGCCATGTTCGAGCTAGAACGGAGCAAGAAAACTTTACCCTCTTTGCCTAATCCGGATATCAAGCCACCATACCCTATCGAGATGTTGAGTTATCCATACCCGGAGGGGTACACGGTGCCGAAGTTCATCAAATTCGATGGCAAACAAGGAAATGCTCGAGAACATGTTGTGCGGTTCATCGAGACTCTGGGTATTCATGGTTCAAACCACGTCCTCCGGCTGAGAGAATTCTCCAAGTCCCACCACCAAAGCATATAGTTGGTACGTTAACTTGGCCCCAAACTCTGTTCGAAGTTGGGAGGAGATGGTCAACAAATTCCATGTCAAATTCTTTCAAGTGGCCGAGAAAGTGACCACACTTACCCTGTGTAAGGAAAAGCAGCAGGAGGGTGAAGACATTCTCGAATATGTGAAGAGGTTCCAAGACAAAGCCGTGGACTGTCATGAGGCTGTGGAGGAAAGCTACTTGGTCCAAATCTGTGTTGAAGGGGCATTGAACGGGTACAAGATGCTTCTTGTTAATCACAAGCTACCCACCTTCTCGGCACTAATTGAAGCATCTCGGAACATCAACGTACCTCAGTCTCAGGAGATCGGGTTCGAGACTAGTTATAAAACCAGCTTCAAGTCATCCCGAGGACCTTTTGTCACTGCGGCTTCCGCGTCTTCTACCCGAAAGTCGCAGGGGGAGGAATTCAGAGGTCAGAAGAGGAAATACTGCGAAGATGACACTCCTTTTCCGTGTAGTGTTGAGGAGGTGAAGGCCTTAGTTAAAGAATGGGTGGCAGACGGAGAACTGAAGTTGCCTCATGTCGAAGAGCTTTTGCCGAAGAAGGACCGCGAGGGTCCTAATTATTGTGTTTTCCACCGATCACTAAGACATCCTACAGAAAAGTGCCGGATGCTTAAGAAGATCTTTAGAAAGAAAGTCGAAGCACATGAGATAGAGTTCAGAGAACAGGAGCCCCAAGATATCTTAGAAGACATGGCTATGATGGTGTATGATGGCCACAACCCGAGCAACTGGTGAAAGCTTTCCAAATGATCTTGCAACTCTAGGGGCAAATGTCAACATTCCGCAGATGAAGTCTATCTATGACATTTACAATTTATATTTACTGCATTATCCAAGAAGTTCTATCTTTCTTATGTCATGAAGAAATTTATTTCCTCCATATTATGTATCTCCATTAGAAGTTATTTTCTCTACATTGTATATCTTCATTGTGTTATGTTGCTTGAAACAGTTTTCAATTTTTGTTGCCCCTCAAAGAAGAAAGAGGAATAGTAGACTTAGTTACCAACCTGAAGGGAGTTTTCTTGACACAGTTGAAGTGTACTTCCACTCAGACCTCCGAAGAGCAGCCATTACTTCCATCAATGCAAGTTTTGAGGGTCTTTCTTGCTGAAGTAGAGTGTGTGCTCCCATTTCGACTTCCGAAGAATAGCCCTTACTTCTGTCAATTCAAGCTTCGAAGATCTTTCTTGTTGAAGTAGAGTGTGTGCTCCCACTCTGACTTTCGAAGAGCAAATCTTGTTTCCATCAGCGTAAGCTTCGAGGATCTTTCTTGTTGAAGTAGAGTGTGTGCTCCCACTCAGACTTTCGAAGAACAGGCCTCGCTTCCATCAGTACGAGCCTCAAGGATCTTTCTTGCTGAAGTAGAGTGTCTTCTCCGCCTCAGACTTTCGAAGAGCAGATCTCGCTTCCGTCAGTGCGAGCTTCGAGGGATAGCCTTTGCTTCCATTAGCTGTCGAAGTAGAAGTGTGCATCCACTCGGACTTCCGAGAGACAGCCTTGTTTCTGCTCGGACTTTTGAGGAAGAGCCTTCCGAGGGACAACTCTTGATCTCATTAGTGCGGGTCCGAAGAACAGCCCTTGATTTCATTAATACGAGCTCCGAGGATCTTTCTTTTCAAAGTAGAGTGGACTCTTACTCGAACTCCCGAGGGATAGCCTTTGCTTCCATTAGCTGCCGAAGTAGAAGTGCGCATCCACTCGGACTTCCGAGGGACAGCCTTGTTTCTGCTCGGACTTCTGAGGGAGAGCCTTGTTTCCGCTCAAACTTCTGAGGGACAACCTTGTTTCTGCTTGGACTTCTGAGGGACAGCCTTGTTTCTGCTCGGACTTCTGAGGGACAGCCTTGTTTCTGCTCGAACTTCTGAGGGACAGCCTTGCTTCTGCTCGGACTTCTGAGAGACAATCTTTACTTCTGTTGGTGCAAGCTTGGTAGACTCGGCTATCTTCCAGAGGAATCTTTCTTGCCAAAGTAGGGTGTGTGCTACTTTCGGACTCCCGAGGGACAGTCTTGCTTCTGTTCGGACTTCCGAGGAATAGCCCTTGCTCTCATTAGTGAAGATTCTGAAGGCCTCAGGGTCGTGGATTTCGCACAAAAATTTATTTGCCTGAAATAGTAAAACCAACAAATGAGATGGGCAATATCCATTTCATATCCTGATTCAGGGATTATCGGAATGGGGCAACATCAACAAATAATAATGATCTATTTAAGCTACAACAATTCTACTCCTCCGAGCAAGTTCGTGAAAATGCAACGATCAAGATTTTGTCTCTTTGGGCCGGTTCCTCTCAAGCCGACATAAAGCAACAATGTTCAAACAAAATTTCGGCATCAACATTTTATTTCCTCTGAGTGTCCACAAAATCAGCACACATCAATATATGGTCTTATTCTCTGTTACATTAGTTTATTCTTCCAAGCGAAACATTCACCGAATATGGATATCGGGAATTCATTCATCAAGTATATAAAGCTCAATATCGGGTTTCACTATTCTCGGAGCCACAACAATCAATTATCCGACAAGAAGATTTATATACAATATGGGAGACTTATTTCCTCGGATTTCTTTTGCAACAATATTTATTTACTCTACAAATTTCAAGACGAGCAAGTCTAACAAAATTTTCAGTAGCAACACCAATCCCTCATTTGCCACATTAATACTATATCTACGTCAAATTTATGAACACAAGGTCAAGCTCCAAAACATGAATTTCAAGACTACATTTATCATGCAAATCAAGATTCAATAGAGGCAATAGCTATTTCAAGACAAAATTGCAGCATCAAAGTTCTATTCAAGTCAAGATCATCAATGGAAGCTCAAATCTCATGCAAAGGTTTCAAAATGTATTCTCAAAACGAGTTAGAGATACTAAACCAAGATTTAACAGAGCACTAGTTATCTCAAATCAGAATTACGAGTTTTCGAATAACCCGAATCCCAAACCAAATCAAGTTTGTAATTAGAGATCCGGAGCAATGAAGGGTTGAATCGGCACAAATCAAAATCAGCACCAAGGATAGTCGGAATAGATCGGCGATGGCACAGACAGTGAATAAGAATGGATATGGACAGACCGACGCCGCGTTGAGTGGGCGGCGTGGTCGTCACTTCTCAACGGTGCAGGAGCTGGGCATGACACATACACAAGCCACGCGAGTTGAAGTGGTCGCGCGCAAGATAACGCCGGGGTTGGTTCTTGCATAAGCCGACAGCGGCACTTAGAGGGTTGAGACAACGAGTGATACACAAGCAGTGATGGACTTCAGCGGGTGTAGGAGCGAAACCAAGATCCGGCGTGCCCGAATCTCTAAGCTCACTAGGCTGAAGTGAAGCACTGATGGTGTGCAGCAGCGGGTGGAGCAGATCAGCAGTGCAGTGTACTGACTGCCGTGAACGAGTGCGCGCCTCCCAGGTTGTCACGCTGTCAACAAGCTGAACAGTGACCACACATCGCATTGAGTGGGGCGATATGTGTGGTCAGCATTGGACCGTCGAGGCCAGAAGCAAACCAGTAGGGAGAGGCCAGTAGTAGGTTGGGCCAAGGTGAAGTATTGACAACGGTGGGGCCTGTAGCTGCGGTGATGAACAACATGCAACCTGGAAAAAATTCGGTAGTGAAGTAAGGAATACCCATAGATCCAAAAATATAAGAAGAATGAGAAGAGGATTTTGGCAGAAAACAAGTTACAGATCTGAATCAGTGTAGAAGAAATAAAAAAAATGGGCAGAAGTGAAGCACCAAGGTGAGGTGGAGCTCGTATCAGCATGAGCAGATGGTAGCTGAAGCTGTCGCAACGCCAGTGGTAGCTGAAGCTTTGGCCGCCGACGGTGTGCAAGAAGGTGTGGGCCTTCGGCTGTTTTGTTGAAGAAGGAGAGCACGACAATGGTCCTCTGGTATTACAGAACCAAAACTTTGTTGAAGAAGATGCCATTCTGGGTTTGGTCTTGGTTTAGAGAGAGAATGACTCTGCTTGCCGAAATGGGTTTTGGCCAAAAAGGAGTAGGGTTTTTTGTCCTTATCCTTAGAAAATAAAATAAATCTGATGGCCCTCAAATATGCTAAGGCTAAGGCTCTATATATAGATAGTGGGCCTTTAAATATTATGGGAATTTGCGGATTTGAAAGCTGTTAAAGGAAAGCAAAGTCAAATTTGATTAGAATGGAATGTGGGCTTATTTTATTTTTTTTTTAAGATTAAAAAAATAAAGGTTAGTGAGTGCTTTATTTTATTTTATTTCCTTGGAGTGGAGAAGTATTCTGTGCCTTAATTTTTGCCTAAAGTTCAAAAATATATATATATATTATTTATTTATTTTTTAATGTTACTTGTCGATTTTATCTGTAAATTATGGTGAGCCCTCGGCTTTATCCATGGACTCTGTAAAGACCAAATATTTGCCAAGACGTAATGTGAAGCATGGCTGACAAGATGAAATTATGCATGTCTGAGAAAATTACAATTTCTCATACACGCAAGGGGCAAATGTAAGAGGAGCTAATTTGAGCCCACTAAATTATTTAGGCCCAATAGTCCAAGATTAGTGGGCCCGAATTTATCGCAAGTCCAAGATTGGTGGGCCCGAATTTATCGCCATCAAACGGGCTAAAGGCTCTAAGCCTCGAAAGGGTTCGGATCTACGAACCTATAGACTTACTCGGGCTTAGAGATCCGAGGCACTCGAACTCGAAAGGGTTCGGATCCACGAACTTAGAGACTTACTCAGGCCCGGACTCGAAAGGGTATTAAGCAAGCCTAGAGATCCGAGGCACTCGGACTCGAAAGGGTTCGGATCCACGAACCTAGAGGTCCGAAGCACTTGGCTTCGAACGGATTCAAACGCAATCTAGAAGCCGCTCCGTTAATGAGTCCCAGAACACTTGCGGGCTCGGAGCTTTCCGGGATCTACGCACCAGAACCATGGGCGTAATGGAGTCCGAACAAAGGACCCGATCCCGAGAACGGTGAGTGGAGATAATTCACTCTTCGGTTAAACTAGCCTATACCCGGGTCGAGGTGGCACGATCTAGGGGGTCCCTGAGACTCGGCAATATTTGCAGCAGGGCGTTCTCTTGAACTACCCCTGACCCTGATGCGGCAGGACGTCCTCTGGGACTATCCTGACCCTTTGGGATGATTGGGGATCATTGGTTAGGTGTGGCTAAGAAGAAGGGTTCGCCGAGGAGTTGATCTCCTCTTCGGGGTTTTTCTCATCCTCGGAGAGGTCACTTCCTCGGACAAGGTGGTTAGAGAGAATATTCCCCATGTGCCTTGCACATGGGCTCCATCCTACATCATGAGGTGCCATAAATAGCACCCACCCATAGCTTTACAAGGGATAGATTTTGGAGATTTAACTCTTGGGAAAGAACTAATTTCCCCTCTCCATTATCAACCTTGAGAGTGAAAGTGGGAGATGCATGGGAGAGTCTTGCCATTATTCTCTCTCTAGCCACTTTGCCTTCTTCTTCACCCAATCTCTTATCTCCATCATCTCCTTTACTCTTGTGTTCTTGAGTTGAGACTATTGAAGAATCTAAGCCTCTCATCATCTTCTAGAGAATTCGAAGTTGTTCTTCAAGAATCTTCGAATTTTCTAACTACTTTCTTGAACCCTCTCATACAGTAGTCATAACACATGAAATGGCTAAAATTTTATCCTATCCAAATCTAATGGTTCATATGTATTTACATACCATACATGAAAACAACTTTCATGTACCATAGATTTTTCCCTTCAAACCATCCAAATCTTTTACCCAACATCCATAAACAAATACCAATTCAGGAGATTAAAAAATAAACAAAAAACAAATACCAATTCATATTTCAAATTATCAATTCAAGAGATTAAAAAAGAAATGTTGGAGGGTAAATTTTGACTACTGTGCATACAAATAACATGGACAACATCAGAGAACTACACACCTAATCTATTTATCTTCATAATTTCAACAACCGTGGCCTTATGTATAAATACAACATGAATCCTGCCATCTTCACCTCCTTGCACATTGGCACCCTCCCAGGAATAATGTACACAGCAAACCAAGTACACCAGTGGATGTAGTAAGTCATAGAGAAACCTGGATCACTAATTTTGGACCATGCCCAAAATTGCTGGCAACCACTGAAAAGACCCTCCACAATTTTCAATTTCCCAAGCCTTATGCAAACTTTCATGACAACTTTGATGTGCTGCAGGTTTAAATGTCTTCTCTTCCAAGATCTTCGAGTAAGGGAAACACCAGCATGTTTGACAGTCTCCTAATCACAATATAAACTTTAAATGCTAGAGCAATATTTTTCACCATGATTCCACTTCAATGAACTCCCATCAACAGAAGCATCTGTCCAGCCAGACTTAATCCACCCTGCAGAAAGCTCAATAACTTTTCCATCGTGAATGCCATATAGGTCTGCTCTGAGACCTCAATAAATAAAGCCAAAACTTGATCATCCAGGAGTCATAGCGGTTGTTTCTGAGCCCAACAGGTCGGCAGTGTCGTCTCTGAAGGAACCATGGGACCCAATTCCAGATCGTTAAAGCCAGTATTATATGAATCAATGGCACTTGTTCCATGACTACCTGAAAAGGAGAACTTCCAATATCTTTGGGTAGAAAACCTTGGTTTCTGTAAACTTTGACTGTAATCTTGCTTGGGTACATAAATTTTTTCAAGGAGACTTGAGAAAGTAATTTTTTGGAAAAAATTAATTTCAAAAACAACGTCAGTTTTGCTTAATTTAAAACACCTTCTAACCCAAAATGCTAAAAAGAAAGAAATAAAGACAATAAAAAAAATGGAAGGACAGTCAAAGTACCTGACGCTAACTAGTCATTTAAACATCCCATGGAAATTGAATCACTTCATGGTACTTAACATGGTTTAACATTCACATTAACATTTGGAATGAGTCTGCCACATTTTTTCTACAGCATTAAAATTAATCAATCTGACAGATAATCATTAGCAGCAGTATAAATCTACAATAAAAAAGTGAAACATTGTTTCATTAGATCTAGACAAACAACTTTATACAACCAAACAATCAAAGCAATTCTTTGTGTGTTTGCCAAATAACTAGCAAACACTACCCAAAAATCAACACCGGGGAAATATCCTACACCATACAATTGCAAACAGATTCACTTGATTCACAGTTCATGTGACACTTCCCTAGTCCTGAAAGTTTGAAATGTTTGACAAGTGAAACTCAAACAATGTGGACAAGCCTCTAATGCGGAGGAACGAAGCCACATTATGCTCTCCTCCACGTCATCACTTGCATCTGAAAAATAAGATAACTGCCCATGAGGTTTTAAGATGACAACCAATGTTATAACTTATATAAGTAAATGGAAAAACAACAAAATTGCATCAATAAGATGTGCAAAGACAATGGCATCAGTGGTTAAGAATTCTCAACAGGAAAACTTACCTGAAGTTCAGAGATCAAGTGTAAGCCATCATATGCACAGTCTTTGCACCAACATACCAGAGAAATAAATAAAGAAGCATAGTGACAAGAATTATATAATTATTTTTACACAAAAATATGCATCACATTTGCATAAACAATGAAACCCATCTATATATTGAAAATATAAATAAAAATACATAAATACAAACATATTTACATACACATGTGTAGCGTGTGTGCTTGAGAGAGATAGTGATTAAAGTTATACCAAACGACAAAAAAGCAAGTGAAATAACAAAGCAAGTGATTAAATTTATTATAATTCTGCAGTTTGGTGACAGCATCTGCTACACATAAATTAGTTCTAGAGACGCGGCATGTGACGCGTAAACGTAAATGTGGCTGAAAGAGTATTAAATGGAAAATTATGCCAAGTCACTGTCAAGTGTTAAGAAAAAATACAAAACATTGAAATGGGAAAAAAAAGGATGCCAAGATAAACTTAAGTAAATTCTCAATAAAGATTCCATCAAGATGATAAAATTGACACTGAACATAGATTGACTGCAAGATTTCACTAGTAAATTATGAACATAAAGAACCTAAAGGTATAATATTGTTTGAAAAATTATATTTCCATTTAAATGATAGAGAGGGGAGAGAATACATGAGATTTTTAAAAGGAATCAAAAAGAGAAGAATAAAAAGGGAAAACTAAATACTAATAACAATCACTGGGACACATCATGGATACAAGCAAGCAAGCTATTCAACAGTAGAAACGAAAACCCACAAAGCATCTACAAATAGAAGTATCGCAGAAACTCATCAGGATGATTTGGTGATATATGAAGATTGAAATATACACAAACTCGTATATTGTGTGACTTTCAATATAAGAACTAGCATAATAACAATTAAAGTATGCAACTTTAAACCTTCAAAGAGGTAAAGTATGAAAGATATTGCCGGAATAGCGAAACCGAACGTAGTGCAGATTGCTCTCGCCGCCGGCTGCTGTCACTGATACGTGAACGTGAACGTGAACGTGAACCCTTAAATTTTTAGGGCATTTTATGTGGAGTCGGTGCAACCCAAAACCCAAACCCCCAGTTCAAAAAATTTCACTTTACACGATGCTTTATAGACTCCGTTTGGGAGAAGTGCGTTGACTTTTTTTACTACTTTAATCTAAACCTAAAATGTTTGATTTGGAAAAGACTTTTTAACTTTTTAGTAATGTGTCTTCATGATAAATTATCAAACTACCATTAACATAATTAATACATGTGAAGGAATTGATTCTGCTCCTCCACGTCAGTTGATGGCGTGGACCACAATTGATTTGATTTTTTTTTTTTTTTTCCTATGTTGGGTTTGGATTTGGCCTTTTTTTATGTTTTTTTTTTTAATTTATTTTTTTTGTCATTTTTCTTTTTGTATACATTAATGAGTTTTTGTTCTTTAGGGTTGTTTGGGATGACCTAAATAAGTGCACTTTTTGTCTTTTTATGAAAAGATGTACAGAAAAGTAGAGAGGTGATGTGATGGAAAAAAGATAAAAAGATATATATTATTTTTAACTTCCCAAACTTGGCCTTAATTTACGTTATTTTTCTTTTTTATTTTTATTTGTATACAATAACTTCTTTTTATTTTTCAAAAATGAGTTTTCATGTGTTTTATTTATTTCTAAATTACGTCGCGAATGATAATTTATGTTTTTATGTTTTTTTTTTTAAATATTTTTGAATGAGGCGTATTTTTCTCGTTATTTTTTTTTAATTTACGTTTTTGTCATTCTTTAATTTGTACACATTAATTTGTTTTTATATTTCAAAAATGGATTTTCATGTGTTTTATTTATTTGTAAATTACATGGCACATGGTAATTTCTGTTTTTTTTTTTTTCTTTTTGGATGAGACGTATTTTTGTCGTTCTTTTTTTTTTGGAATTTACGTTTTTGTAATTTTTTAAATATTTTTTAATGAGGCGTATTTTTTTAAAATAATTTATGTATTTTAAGTTTTTTTTTTTTTTTTTGCAAATGGTTTTTTCATGTGTTTTTTATTTTTATTTTTATTTTTATTTTTATTTTCATTTTCATTTTCTGTGAAATGATAAAAAGTGAGGTTTTATTTTATTGTCCTGTGTATTTTAAATAATTTAATTTTAATTTAATTTTAAATTTTAATTTTAATTTTAATTTTATTTTTATTTTAAATATTTAAATAATGTAAATAATCTAAAAAATTTAATAAGAAAAAAATTAAAATAAATATTCAAAAAATTATTTTAACAAAAAATTTAAATAATTTAAATATTCAAATAATTGAAATAATTTAAAATGTTAATATTTTAAATTTAGAAACAACTCTACATTCAAATCGTAACCAAACACATAAAATAAAACTCATTAATAAATTATTTTTAAAACTCATAACCAAACACATAACTCGAAACTTCATATTACTTTCACAACTCTACATTCAAATCATAACCAAATACATAACAAAAAATTAAAATATTTAAAATATTTTTTATAAATAGAGTTTGAATTTATTTTTATAAAATATTTTAACAAAAAAAAAAAAATGTTTTTAATTTTTTTTTTTCAACTGTATTTTAATTTTTTTCCTGGGAAAAGGTTTTTTTTGGGAAAAGTTTTTTTTTTTTTTACTTTTCATGTGCTGGGGCGATGCCCCTGCAAATCATGTGGGGTAGTTTCCTAAATTTAGCTGGGCATTGATTGCTGCCAAGCAGAACTCAAGTTTTTGTCTTCATTTGGCTAATTAAGCCTATTTTGTCCTGTAGTGGCTAATTTAGCCTTAAACTTGCTTCCCAAACACAAGCATAATTTTGTTTATTACTATTGGAAATATACATGCCCAATATTAAGGATTATTATAAAAAAAATTGAATAACACAATACTAAGAGTGGAATCATATAATATAAGAAAACTAGCATATGCCCATGCCTGAAGGCACGGTACAATTAATGATGAGATTAAAATATAAATCAAAATTAGAGAGGAATGTATTCAAATTTATTGTTTTTTGTTTTTTTTCTTTTCTTTTCAAAGAGTAGGTAATGAATTCACAGGAAGGAGAAAAATTCCTAAATGAAGACATGAAACTCAAATGAAACACCAATTTATTAGCAACCCAAATAAATTTCAGGAACCCCCAAAATTAGGAACCTCCGTGACTCCCAAAATGATGTAAACCAATCATATAGACCAATCACATATGAGTGAGAGTTATAAAGTTGTATTTTTTAAAGAATATTTAGCATTTTTTATATTTTTAATAAAAAAAAATCTTCTCAAGATAAATTGCACTTCCCCCAAATTGCAATCTCTCAATTTTCTCACCCACTCTCTCTCTCATCTTCTCTATTACCTCAGTCTCTCTCCCCCAAAGACTGTAAAATATTAATCTTCTCAACTCTCTCTCTCTCTCACCGACTGATATCCCCTCGTTCCTCTCTCTTCTCAAACGAAGACTCTCTGTTTCCTTAAGTTATAGATGATAATATTAAATTTTTTTAAAAAATAATTGTAAACTAAAAATAGATTGAACAATTTAATTCCCAATAGAACCCAAGCATCATATTAAAGAATATTAATGAGTTAACGTTGTGCACTAAAATGCTATGAACAACTGATAAAAAATTAAAAAAAAAATCAAATAAAACTATCCATTTGGTTTGCTCAGATGAACACACCATGAAATTGGATCAAGGGACTGGAACAATAAAGCAAGGACCACAACAACATCCATCCAGCAATGTAGCTGAAGAGAGTGAATATCCTCTGTCCAAAAAAAAAAAAAAATTAATACGGCTATGTAAAAATAAAAAATTAAATTAAAAAATTAAAAAAACTAAGAGTACATTCGCAAAATCCACCCCTCCTTTAGTCCCACAGGTCTGTGAGCTTTGGATCTGATGAATAAATGGAGAAGATGACCATAGAACTTTTAGGGTATTCTCTACGCTGTTTCCACAATTGTTGTGGGTCAAGAAATTTATCAAAAAAGGAAAAAATAGAACTTGAAAGATAAAATACATATTCTCACACACATAAATAAACACAAACCTAGAGATTACAAACTTTCTGCCAAGTTTTTGAATTAATTTTTATGAACAAAAACACAAATGCAACAGAAATGACAAAATTGGAGCTGATATGCACAATAAATACAAATGATAGACAAAAAAATATATATATAATATTTTAATTCAGATCCAAAAATATACATGATCCCCTAGCCAGAAAATTCAAATCATATTAAATAAAACCTCCAACGAAGTTCAATAATTAAATCATGAATTTACCTTTATAACTATAACTCATGCCTCAATCTGGAAGAGTTCACACTGGTAAATAAAAAAATTACAAACTTCAATCAATGTGAATTTTTCGAAAGAAAATGAGCATCAAAACTAACATCCTAAAAAGCAATATATAAAGGACATGGAAAGAATTTCAAAACAACAAATATGAAGGTCGAAAGAGCTTAACAATTCAATAAATCCTAGTTCTGCTACATCAATGGAAAGAGTGTCTCGACTCCATACGATATAATATTAACACCTAAGCTCAATCCCGTTGAGTCAGTCAATTCTATTTATTTTATTTACTTTTAACAAAAAAATAAAAAAAATAAAACAAAGAAGACCATGAATTACTCTACTCAAGAAAATAACATAACATCCACACAAAGATAAAGAATCACATGCCTAGAATCAAACCATGACAAAATTGGACTTTCAGCATGTTTAACTAATAAAGATAAAAACACATTAGCATGTTTTGTAAACCAAAAGAGAAATAGTTGTATAACCTAATCAGCATAATATTTGAAATCCAATACACAAACTGAAGGAAAAAAGAAAGAGAAGAAAAAGAAATCTCCCTTAAATTAACAAAAACTTTAGTCTTCCCTGAGGATCGGTTAGTGCCCTATTGATTTCTTATAATTTATTTTTTCAAACTCTTGCCAGACCTTTTAATTCCACAACACTGCTCAGATTCCATAAAATAAAATAAATAAATAAATAAATAAAATAAAAATAGGAGTATGATGCTTTATCGATCATGACTCACATCATGTCACGACCCCATTCCGCCCCTAGTAGAATGGTGCCGTGATGGCCAGTAATCCGAGATTACCGAAGGCCAACTTTAAAAATTCACACACAATCAGAATATAAATACATGGGGCTCACAAGTGCGGAAGCAATATATACAAATCTAATTAGTCCATAAGAACTGTGCATAAGTCAAATGGAATGGCATACATCTTTACATAGCTTTACCACTTGAATACAAACAAAATGAAGTTCAAAAATACATCTTGACCAAAAGGCTTCTCAAGCCATCATATACAAAACACAATGAAATGCAAGCTAAGAAGCATGATCTTCAAGATGCTACAAAAATGCGAATCCAAAACAAGTTGCAAAGCACATCTAGGCGTCGCCGCCGTTCTGCTCATCACCTACATATATATAGAGAGGGTGAGCTTGGATACTCAGTGAATGATATAATTAATAAAGGGGTTTACATGAATGATATCCGAGATCTTTATCAAAACAAAACACATCATATCTTGTACGAAATCCAAGGACAAATCAAGTTCATCTAACAAATCTTTCGAGTTTCATCAATCAAAATCTTTTAAGGCTTTCAAGTTTTAAGGGATGACATTAGCAAAGGTGCTACAAAAGCTTAGAGTCCTCTAGCACGTAAGGACTTTCAAAGGTTGTGCTACAAATGCTTATAGTCCCCTAGCACGTACGGACTTTCAAAGATTGTGCTACAAATGCTTATAGTCCCCTAGCACGTACGGACTTTCAAAGATTGTGCTACAAATGTTTATAGTCCCCTAGCACGTACAGACTTTCAAAGATTGTGCTACAAATGCTTATAGTCCCCTAGCACGTACGGACTTTCAAAGATTTCTATCAAAACCAAAGCTAATACTTGATACACAAAATAGGGATAGTCATTCATGCTTAACAAATACTTTTCCAAAACAAGCAAGGCAAAGCTTTATCAAAACTTAATAACATAACTTTATTAAAAATACCACTCATTTAGTTCTTCAAACATCGGGGTCAAGGCGAGTCCAAGTCCTACAAACACATGGCAAAGTCTATTGAATGCACTTTCAAACAAGCTTCACATGCATACAGATGATCTCGGCAATCCTTCAAAACTAAGTCAAGACAAGGCAAAGCATGCTGAGGTGAAACACTGTTTTACATGTCGGGAAGACATGCTAGGTACCACCAGGTTTTAGCCGAGGTCCCACACCTCCTTACCGAGGTGTGGTCCCGATGGCCACATTCAAGGAAATGAAGTCGGGAAAATCTGGGTTTCCCTCTGCTGAAGAACATGAGCATGAAGAACTTGAAAAACATGAATGCTCAATCACAACTTGTTATTTCAAAATCTGGGATTTTCATGCTATGAGTTCGAAAACATGGACCTGGGTACCCATACTTGAAGATCTTGGGAGAACAAACACAAAAACATGAATCTTGATGCAAGCTTTCGGATCAAACAAGGCTTTTATTCAAGAACACAGGAATATCACTTTCTCTTTCCAAAACCAACTTTAAATCAATGCATGGCTTACAAATCGTGCTCGATCATGCAATGCAGCTAGATGAACAATAAGAACAACAAGAGTAGATCAAGATTCTAACCTCAAAACACGAATCAAACGGGTTGAACTCTAAGGATCAAGCTTGGAAATCTATTCCTTCTTCTAAGAACTTCTCTTCCTCTCCTAGAGCTTCTCTCTCCTCAAGAACAAAGACATATAGCAAAATGATACATTTCTAGGTCTACCGGCTGACTTAACACTCAGCTGGGACACGTGGCATCGGCTGGTTGGCTCTTCTAAAAAAGGTGACTGAATGAAAAGACAAGACTATGACAAAGTGTAATCAACAAGCAAGATGGCATAGGCACTCCGGCAGGTAATGACCTCGGATTAGGACAAAGCTTCGGCAAGTAAGGTTTCAATGATCTCGGCTAGGAAGGACAACACTTGACTTAGCTGTGCCACACCTCGGCGTAGATGTGCCATACCTCGGTCTAGGTCATACCAATCCAGGAACAAGATCACTAGGTGTAAGGGTAACATCTTGGCCTGGATAATACACATCTCGGCCTTGGTGATGAACACCTCGGCCTAGATAGTGACATCTCGGCCAATATGCCAAGGTGCGAGTAGAGGTTAACCAAAAGATTCCAAGATGGTCCTAGGTATAAGAGGTTCAAAGGTGCGACCCAGGCTTAGGATGACCTCGGCTAAACTCACACCAAGCAAGGAACAAAGCATGCAATAACACTTAAGCAAAACAAAGACAAGATTTAAAATGCAAGCTTAATAAGACAAAATCATATAAATGCATAAGAGCCTAACTAAGATGAAGAGAGGGCTGTTACACATCAGCTTATAACTTCTGTGTATATCACTTGCATAAGATAATGAAATTTTACAATGTTTTCTTGCCTACATAATACTGCTATGGAGGGGAATTATCTCTGGCAATCTCAATTTAGAGTTCAGCCTCCATGTCATGTACTTCTCAAAGCAATTTTTAGTTTTTCTACATAGAAACAATTTACAAAGTATATGGAGCTCAACTGTTCATAAACTTCAGGGGTGTGAAAAAGTAGGGCTTTCTGCTATATGAGAACAATAGTTAGATTAAGTAAAATCATGCTAATGCAGTTAAAATCTTGATCAAACTGAAGCATGTATATAAATAAATGTGTTTACCCTTCGCAACGTTGCATGAGGCTAAGATGGTAGCTGTGCGATGGTTGAGATGGGGAGTGGGGTTGCTACAATTGTTGCGATCAAGATGTCAACAAAGGGTCGCTAAGGAGGGAGGAACAGAGATGGTTGTGAGAAGTGTGGGTGTCTGCGAAAAGGAAGAGGCAAATCTGCTATTGTGGTCATGGTGGAGAAATCTGTGTACATCAGCATATTTTGTTGATCAAAAGAGAAATAGTTATATAACTTAATCAGCATAATCCACAAATCTAAAAGTAAATATTTGTAATCCACTACACAAATTGAAGGAAAAAAGAAAAAGAAGAAAATAAATCTCTCTAGGAAAAAAGAAAAAGAAGAAAAAGAAATCTCTCAAAGAAAAAGAAAGCCCTAATTTAAGTGTAGAAGATAAGGCGAAAATGGCCAAATAATGTTTCATAGTAGCGGAAGCAAAACAATTCCAAACCAAAAATTAGTATGTGAACACAGTTTACAAACCAAACCAATATGAAGGACTCCACATCTCTGCCAAAAAAATAATGTTCACACCACAAAATCTACACATGAAGAATCAAGATTTAAATTAGACATGCTCAACCCCAAAGTCAGAACCAATGCAATTCAAAATCTGTCACATTAGTTAAAAAAATACGCAGCATCAAAGAAATAGATAAAAAAAAATTATGAATTCACCACATAAGAAAGTACTGTCTCCTCTCTTCTGCATCAACATGACGGAAAAAAAATTCTTTTTTGCAATGCATGAATTTATTCCTTCAAATGATCAGGCCGCTAAAATTCATCCTCTCCAGCTAGCACAGAGGAATCAAGAATCTTTACTCTGCTGCAACACTGAACAAAATCCATGAACCCACATTTGAGATTTAAAGCCACAACATGCAGCCACCACCAACCCTTGAGCTTTATACTGGTTTACAATTGACAATTTGACTAAATTACAATTACCCACAAGGGACCAACCCTCCAAACCACCACACATTCTAACCTAAACAAACCCTAACCAAAAACACATATAAACCAGCCCACGCACATCATCACAGTACAACTGAACCTCTCTAAAATTACATTATGTGCACAATTACACAATATTTGAACCAACAATCTTTGACATTTGAACCATCTACAATATTAGTGTACTTACAATGGGGTCATTCTAGAATACAGAGCCTTACCATATGTACATTTTTTATATTAATTACATAAATGTCATAACTAAATCATTTTCAATCATAACTTCAAAAAAAGTGTCACAACCAAACACCACGAAAATATATCCAAAGTCATTTTCGATTATAACCAAGATCACCATAGGTCATAACCAACAAAATAATAATCCTGATAGTAGTGTCTAATCATCACAATCATCTCTTCCACACATCATTGCATCTAAAAAGTAAGTCTAAACAATAAGCTTCTATATCATTTTCCTAATCACAATAGGTCATAAACACCAGCCATGACCAAGTCATAACATAGGAAGTAACCAAAAGACCACAAAATCATAATTTGGCATATGATGTACTATAAAATTTTCTTCTCAACTAATCAACAATTTTGAGAGTATGTTAGATGTTACTTGGATTTTATAATTGAAAAATGTAAACCATCAAGAATTTTGTAACCAGAAATTTACTTATTGATTAAATTTTGAGAATAAAGATTAGCTTTCGAAGACACATTGACTGCTGCTTTTGAAATGAGGCTAATGAGAATAAAATGAGAAAGGAGTTAATGCCTGTGAATCCAAACTATGTTGTATAATACCAAACTATGAAAATATAAAATGTAAAATGGAAAATTGAATCCAAACTATGAAAGTATAAAATGTAAAATTCAAATATAAAATGACTTAAATAGGAAAATTCAAATAATGCTTATAAAAATGGAAAATTGACTGCAAAATAATGGAAAATGGAAAATTGTCAAATAATGCTTATACAAAATAATTTATTAAATAATGCAAAATTGACTGCAGCATCAAATTTAAGGAACAAATAATTTATGAAGTAGTTATTATGGCAATGAGGCTACTGATATCAAATAGAAGACTAATTTAATCAAAGGTTCATTTGCAATTTTCCTAGCTAAGAATGTTAATGACATCTTCATCAAGTGCACTGAAAAGCCCAAATTTCCCTCTGTCAGGAAAACAGGATCAGATCTAAAAAAGCTCACATTATGGCTAAACCAAGGGGGGTCAAAGAATTTATCACCCCAACTATGCTTTTGAAATTGTGGAGGATGATTGATACAAAAATTAGCCCTAAACCGAAGCCTCAAAGAACTGAATAAATGTAAAATACCTCTAATGTTGGACGGGTGGGAGCTGAGAGAGAGTGGGTGTCGATCAATGGCGACGGTGATGATGAGCAGCGGCGGCGGTGGTGAGCCCTGTTGAGACCACCGTTGTAGCTTTTGAAATGAGGCTAATGAGAATAAAATGAGAAAGGAGTTAATACCTGTGAATCCAAACTATGTTGTATAATACCAAACTATGAAAATATAAAATGTAAAATGGAAAATTGAATCCAAAATATATTTATTATATAGGAACTAATTTGGTGAATCCAAAATAACTACTCAAGAACTCGAGGAGGCTTATAAGATTTCCATGACAAAAATGATTCAAAAATTTCAAAGCAAAGGGTTGCGAATTGAAGCCAGTCGGAGAGAAGGGAGAGATAAAGAAGAGAAACAAAGAGGGATTAAAGATTCAAAGCAGAGAGATGATGATAAACAGAAATGAGAATCTCACCTGAAATATTTTTCTGCTTTCTTCGCAAGCCTTTGAAGGCAAAATCTGAAATCGCAATTTAAAGCAAAGGGTTGAGAATTGAAATCTGAAACTGAAATATTTTTCTGCAGTCGGAGAGAAGAAGAAAATCTGAAATCGCAATTCAAAGCAAAGGGTTGCGAATTGAAATCTGAAACTGAAGAGGAACAAAGAGGGAGATACAGTCGGAGAGAAGGGAGATGATGATAAACAGAAATGAGAATCTCACCTGAAATATTTTCTGCTTTCTTTGCAAGCCTTTGAAGGCAAAATCTGAAACTGAAATATTTTTCTACAGTCGGAGAGAAGGGGGAGATAAAGAAGAGGAACAAAGAGGGAGATAGAGATAAGGATGAAATGGGAGGAGACATGCAACAGAAAGGGAGAGAGAGATAAAGATGGAAGGGGGAGGAGACATGGGGGAGAGAGAGAGATAGTAGAGTGTGTTTAGGCAGGAAATAAATTAGAAACAAATTAAGGGGTCATCTCAGCCATCTATCTAAATAGACAAATGAATCATAACCATTGAAATGTCCTAGTAGGACAATTGTCTCTAACATATTTTCAAAATCCGTTCTGCTTTATTATATAGATATTGTATAATTTTTGGGGAAATTTATTTTTGAATAACATTTTTTTAAGTGATATCTATTATAATGATATAATATTGGCATATTAAATATTAGGATAAATTATAAATACATTCTTGATGTTTAATTAAAATACGAATCGTCCCCTGTAGTTCTAGAAATTACATTTCACCCCCTAAGGTTTCTAATTTCATAACAAATCGTCATTTTTATTAATAAATTATCAAGTCAATTAATAGTTTTTAATGATGTTAGAAATATGTTTCAATTAATAATTTAGATAATTTATTATTATATAGGAGAGCAATAAAGAATTTCATTTTTTAATTAATTCTGTTAAATAAAAAATTATGACAATGGAATATTCGTAATTTTTCAAATCATAAAGGGCAATCTGTATTTTTAAAAAACTCAAGTGATATATTTATAATTTATTTTAAATATTAAATAAAAAATAATAACAATGTAACCATGATTATTGGGTATTTGAAGAACCGGCCATGTTAATAAAAACTTAATGAAGTGCCCCGAAAATTATTTTTCGATACTGGATCATGTGGTGGCACAGGAAATATACTCTTGTTGTCCTATAGAGCTAACGTTAGTTGAATAGTTAATCTGGTTAATCTTTCTTGCAGACAATAGAGTTTGGTTGAGTTGTTCTGCTAAATGAGCACTCCAACAATTGGATTAGCTTTGCACGAGAGGAATAAGGATAATATTTGTATGGTTTATATTGCATACATTGATTTTTGAGTCACCTCCTTTATTTATACAATTTTGTTTATCCTTTCGTAAACGTTATTATGTTACTGTTAGTGATGTCATCTACTCCTTACCTAGGAGAGACTAACTCATCTTTTCCTTGTTATTTTGATACCCCTCTTACCTTTTTTAAAGTGTATTTTCTTAACATCAAATCCTTTGACAAAGCATAATACGAAAGCTTAATTTTACTTGTTATTCTTCTTATTTTCTTAAAATCGTCGATGATGTCTCCTTATGCCAAATGTATTTTATTGACATCAAATCCTTTAACAAATCATAATACTGAAGTCTAATCTTACTTGTCATCCTTCTCATCTTCTTGAAATCGTCGATGATGTCTCCTTATACCGATGCATCATGTTTTGTTTTTTTTGACTCCCACAAATAAGTTTGGAAGTAAAATTAGTTTTGTGATTAGATGGAGTTTAAATTTATATACCAAAATGATAACATTTATTTTTTCAAGAATTAAAGTGAGAAAATTTTTAAAATTATTAGAAAATGTTTAGAATGTTAACTTTTTAACTAGTTAAAGCACCAAATCACATCACTCTTTATTTTTGTATATATCTTTCGATAAAAAGTTAAAAAATTAACTAAAATAATCACATTCAAACCAACTCTAGTGAATAACGAGATGAAAGTAAAAAATTTAAAATAATTTAGGGAGTAAAATAAGAGAATATTTCGCTCAGGGACCAAAGTGAGAAATAGCTCAAAGTTTCAGGGGGTTGAAAGTGAAATAAAAACGAG